>PNEQ01126201.1:0-30639 GCA_003012365.1 Medauroidea extradentata
ATAAAATGCGTGGATACCAGTACAATAAAATAAATAAACATTACAACATTACCAAAGACAAACTATCCCAAATCCCTGCTTCCTAGCATTACGTTAAACTTATTGAAATATACATGAGTTATGGTTACCAACAATTAGACAAATTAAATGAACAAACAAATTTTCCTTAAATGTAACGTAGCAAACGCTATGTTACAGAACGCAAATACATATATGACGCATGACGTAATGTAAAAACAGTCAGTGCTTCCAGTGTAGCTAGAGAACACATATTACAGTGTCATCGACTGTTGCGCATCAGATGTGGCATTTACAAAAGCATCCAAACCTCTCCTCACTTCTAGGCATCGAACGCGCAAAACACATCTCCAAAGACAGTCACCATAATAGGAAAATACGCAGAGTGAGATAAAGAATTTTTTTGTTATTGGCCGTACATGAAACATGTTAAGTATTAAAAATAACAAACAAAGTGACTTGAAATAAAGCAATCTGTAACTGATTTGGTAGGAAGTCTTATGTGTTCAAAAACTTTTTAGGAAGATAAAATTAACTTACTTCATGTCGTAGTAAGTGTATTGAAGTAAGGGACATACTGGTGATAAGGAGGGTGTCAAATATGTAAGAGCAGGTTTTTTACGAGTTCTACTCTTCTCTGCATAAGAACACTCATAGTGGATTTTATAGTTCACCTCTATAACTGTAATGGTGCACACGTGTTTATCATTCAGTTAAAGAAAGCATTATATGAACATGTCTTCACCTCAATATAATGCTGTGCGGCAGGCTTGTGGTGGCTGCAGGCAGGAGGGGGTGGTTATAAGAAGGTTGGCAGGGGCTGAAGTGTTCTCTGGCAGTGCGTAAGGGATGGTTGGTTGTCGAGGATGTCGAGTAAGGAGAGGAGGTAGGGGGAGTGGCGTTGGTTGGCTGGCAGGCTGCGGCCTCTGGAGAGATGAAGCGTTGTTAAGTACCGCCGAGCTGCGTGTGCGTGCGCTCGCACCGAGCCCGGAGCCTTCAGCCGTAATAAACAAGTATTGCAAAGTTTGATGGCGAAGTTGGAAGAAGCGCGCGCTGCTGAAAGGGTAGAGCGGTGTGGGGGTAGAGGGCCGATGAAGAGGATAGAAGGAGACGGACGGAGAGGGTAAACACGCCCACTTCTCATCATTCACAATCCCAGTGTCTGATTCGCGGCCAACCTCCTCGCAGTCTCGTCTCGCACACGTTGGCAAAAACTCTGGTCTCTCGTAATTACTTACCTGAGCTTGAGTCGTCGTCGTCGTCATGATCTGCTGTTTCTGCTCGAGCCAAGCCAGCTGTATGTCTGCTCTGATTCGTTAGCGATAGACGCTTCGTGGAGTTATCATTCAGTAAATTGTTCCTGTATAGAATAGGGGAGTGCATTTCTTAACTGTTTCCAAACACAATAATTTCAACATAAGATAGTTATTGCCCATAATACAATAACTTTTACTTCTATACACATACCTATAATTTACTTTATTGCAATTACAAATTATGGCAAAAGTATGTCATCAGTTATTAGCTCGACCAGAATTTATTCATATTCAATAGCACACCAGGATCAGCTCCGATGATGATCATAGGCATAATTTACATGGCAAACACTGACAGTAAAACTTATAAAGGGTATCCCTGAGTAACATTTAAACTCTTCATCATGTTGTAGAGGAGGCTAAGAAGAGTAAAATTATATATACACTTAGGGTCACAAAGGCTGCGAAGTACCCTTAAATTGACACATAACGTGTTGTCTTTGAGGAGCAACAACAGTGAATAAGTGTGACTGAAGTGATTATGGAGCTGTCTCGGAATGAAAGGAAAAAGGAAACTGCAGTTCCCTATGATATCCCGTCTATCTTCTGTATCTCCACATACGAGTTTCACATGTGAGATTCGGCGAGTGACCCCGATCGGATCGAATCGGAATCTTCTTGAAGCGATGCGATCAATATACCTCCACTGCCCGGACTGTAGCTCGGCCCACTTGACACATTATGTGACGTCGCTACTGAGGCTTGTTATTCCCTGAATTTTTTATCGCGTAGTATTTCACTGCCATAGGGAAGACTGAACGTAACCCTCCTAAATTTTTAAGGCTAGAAGTTTAGGCAAGTAAAGCTTGAATATAAACAAGTTTTATCTTTGGAGTTAAATTGACTAGGCCTACTGATAAGAACATTGTTTCTTTCAGGTACCCCTCCGAGCGGCCGCGTAGGCGTTCTTACCGCATTCTTACCCGGAGCCTTGTCACTGCGCCTCTACCCCGGCGAAAATTCTAAACAATATTACAATAGACGATAATCATTACAAGAACTTCACTATTAAAATTTTACAGTTTTACTTAGTGGTTTATTAGCTTTGTATTGAAACTACAATTATTCCTACCTTTGTGTATTCATTTCCACTGTACCATGTTGACTTTTACATATAACATTATATATGAAGATGAGTGGCATGACAGCCTTCTTCTATGTTTAGTTTTTCTTTCCCAAGAATTATCTCCTATTAGCTATACATTGACATCTTCCACTCAGGGGAAATATATTCTTTCACAAGCTCTTAGACGCTCTGTTCCTTCCTTTCTCTCTCTCTCTCTCTCTCTGGCGTACTGGTCTATTCATGTGCCCCGTGTCCTTCAATTTGTACAGGAAACTGTGAACATTCACATTTGAAATTTAAAAAAAAACATTTGCATATCAAGTAAGGGGGACCCAACAGATCCACCAACGGAACTTGAAGTCAAGAAAGTTAACATTACGGGGAAACTATATGGTTATAGAGTGATGTTGATAGTTACAGATTTCCATTGTGTTTATATCGACACCCTGCGATATTCCAATGCAAAATGTTATTTACAAAAGTTTATTTGCATTAATTATATTTTCTATCATTATAGAATGTCAGCGAACTCATCCGAAATACTTCGAGGCTTGAATCCTTGTAGAAAATGACGAGAAGTACACACTGCAATTTAGTGTCTAGTTGAAATTGTGAAGTAGATAGTCATATTTTTTAATAGACTAAGAGTTTATTGATTCGTATACCGAATTAGCGAGAATGTAAAAAACCTGTGTTAATTAAAAACTACATTTTAAAAATTACAATGAGAACTATTGTACATGTACACCATATAAAAACAGTGTCAAAATGGTGTAACGCAAAAAAATTATATTTTATTACAAATTTTACTATGGCACGTTTTTAAAGATGACTAAAAAATAATTTATCCTATGAAAAATGTTGTAAAGTTATAACGAAAAACATGGTGCGTTTGTAGTAGGTGGTAACTGATGCATGAATTGTTCACTTAAGTCACGTATTAATTTAATGCACTGAAAATGATTTAACTGTGGTTTGCGATTTCTCAACGACAGCTACCCATTATACGCCTTACTATTATGTACTGCATTTGCCAAATTTTTTTTTTTTTTTTTTCGTTTTAACCTTACAAGTATTTTCATAAGCGAAATTATCTCGTACTTTTCCGTACTTTTCAGCCTGTTTTAAAAATGCAGCATAAAAAGTTTTTCGTTTTATATTATATTTTTGCTTTTTAGTCGTGTAGGTGTGAATTTCGCAAACATGTAGTTTTAAACCGTATTATATGAAAACTTTATTTATTTTTTGCAAGTAATTATTATTTTTTTTACAATTTTTCCTCTTACATTGCATTGCCATTATTTTCTGAGATAAGTCTAAAGATTCAATTATCTAGCTCATAATAAAGTTAATTTAAAATATATTGAAATATTTGTACCGTAGTGACAAACAGACAAGAAGGCAATTTAATGCAACCCTATATAAATACATAGATTTTCGTTACTGAACGTCTCATTGTTACCGCACAAACAATCTGACAAGAAAGCGAGTTAATAAGAAACGTGTTACATTATATGTGACCATCACTCCGCTAACATCTTTGTCGTATGCGTAGTTTAAGGTGACGGTTGGTGCTAGCCATTTGCACCAAGTTCACAATTATTGTTCAGAAATCGTTTCAGGTACGACGACCGCATGGAGTAGTCATATAACATGGCTCTTGTACGCAATTAGAGAGTTGCAGTCAAACTACTTGTCAACAGCATTAATTTGCCTACCAAGAAAAAATATCTTCTAAAGCAAATATTGCACACATAATTTTGTGTTAAATATTTTGATCCTGTTCACCACAGCGATCCTATTCACCCCGTTTTACGGTAGTCATCTTTATTTTTGTATGTAGTTAGATGGTTTTAAAACTCATTTGGTGATCATATCGGTAACCTTAAAAGTTTTGTTTAACTCATATTAGATTTTTTATTCCAAAAATATGCGATTATATTGCAACTGCTATTTACTTCGCGATACAACACAGATCTCACTGTTGAAGTGATACCGTAGGCTGTAACTACCCCGCAATATTTTATATTAATAATTTGCTTGACTGACTATGGCAATAAATTAACTTTAACAGCTCATTAATGACGCTTTTTTGTGACGCAAAGAAAATGAAATTTTTGTATAATCCCCGACATATCATTTTCTTTCTCAGAATTCAAAAAAATCCTAAAAATAATAATATTCAATGTAGCAACTGGTACAAAGCCGTAACATTGTTGAAAAATCGTAAATTTATTCATATCCGTTTTAAAAATATATTACAAAAATTACGAATTCGTGAATTCGAAATTCAGCGGCGAATACTTACTTTTCTTCCAGAGCGGAACTTTAAGTTGTAGTAAGTTGCAGCATAAAATTGTCACAATTTTCTTCGTCAATGACTCACGCCTCTCAAGATTCCAAAATATGTTTATGTGAAATGAATGTTCACTTGCATAATAGGAAGTGCTGTCTTTAAGTGCTCGAAGTCAGTTTTGATTGCTTGTGACCATATCCACGGGAAGGAGCATTTTTCTGGAAATTTTTCTGAAGGGGCTTTATGCTGGAAATCAGAAACGACCGTTCTTTTGACCCGCTTGGTGATGATTTATCTCCTATTACACTTACATTAGTAATATTTTGAAAAGGAAGGATAAAAGTTCTGCTAAAGTCATTCCTCTAACATCTGCAAACAAAACGACTCTAAGGAGATATCGCAAAATCAGTGGTAAGACATTAACAATGACTTAAAACAAAACGTTTGATGTGAAATAATTGAGAAGTTCGAAACGAAAGTGCACCTGGTTAGCAAAGAAAAATAGTAGTAATCATTCAGAGATATGAAAGAATACTGATAAATTGTCCTCGAAGGTATTAAAGCCAGATTCAACGAGAGATCGATAGATGTTATTAAATTTACAAGTCACTTTGTGACTTTACAGTCACTGATTTAGAAGATAACGGCGTAAAGTAGTTATGTACACACCTTTTAATCCTCAGTTTTTGTGTACTTGAAGACTTGAAATACCTACAACCTGTTTTCATAAAGTCTGTGTTTCACAGTGGGCAGTCAATGTAGTTTTGGATGTTGATGTTGGAGTAACGCTACTTACAAAGCTTAGAGAAATGAATCATACAAATACTGTGACGACAGCTTCAGTAGTAAAATATTTCAGTACAATGAGGGGAATTACGAATAAGACACGAAAATATAATGATACCACCGAAAATCTTAATACATTAGTAGGTGTAAATCACTGAGGAACCTAAAATTGTATCTTACTTTCTTAGAAAAATAAGTAATTTTTTTTTTTTTAAATTAATGATACGTGAAACCGAGTTTGTATATTCTAGAAAAAAACTGTGACTTTGTATGTGATCGAGAAATCTTGTCGATAACGGTATCTGACTAAATAAGATAAAATTATTTAATTATTTTTTGAAGTAACATTTTCATTCTTGTTGTATTAATGTGTATTTATGTATAAGGTTAAACACTTCAAGTTGTAAACCGGCCTAGAGCTGAATCTTGTAGTGTATAAATAAATAAATAAATAAAATAAATAAATAAATAAATAAATAAAATTGTTATTTTTACACGTGAACATATGTTTATAAAAATACTAATATTTGATTGACTGCAAATTATGTTTTTTTTTTCTATACTATATCATAACCACTGTTATACCACCCCTCCTCCTGAAAACTAAATATGCTGTCTCCATCCGAAAAAAAAAACGCATACGCAGTACATAGTATGAAACCTTCGAATGTTTTTTTTTCGGGAACCAAGATATATATGTGCCACATGTGAGCAGAAGTATCGCTAATTAAAAACACTCTATCTTCAGAGTACATTATTTAATATTCTATTCATATAGCCGTAAAAAAACCCATCTACGAAATATTTATGTAACCTGTTAAAGACATTGACGTGCTTCGAAGCCCAGGATAGTGTTGTATTTGTACGAAATCGTTATTGGAGAGATAAAATATATCTGAGATGTCAATGTCACGTTAAGTTCGCTCACTCTTCCGTGAAGCATTACGTAATATGTGTTATACATTTGATTTGATATGTTTAGTTGATAAAAAAACCAAATTCAATTGGAGTACAAATTTATCTGTGAAACAAATCGATAGTTTCATTAAAAAATAGTACACCATTTCTGTGGTTACAGCAGAAAATAAATGTTACACTTCCTTTCGTGTAGTTTGAGTAATTACTTATACATATTCATTCAGTAATAATCCAAAAAAGTACCTTAACTTTCAAATTTTATAATTCTTTATTAATAGTAAAAATTAAAATTTTAACCGTACACTTAAATTATATTTTAATATGTTGTGTATGCTTCATTGATATCATTGTATGTTTCATATTTGTATTGCGTTTATGTGGGTCGTATTGATGTGTATATTCTCTGCATATTTGCTGTAAAGTTTTTTTTTGACCACCCAGCTACCAGCCGGAGAAATCCTATAAAATTTTACGATTAGTTACAGTGTATTTTTATCTATGCCCTCGTAATAGTACAAATATAACTATAGCAATACAGGTGTCTGTCAACTATATATCCAAAATTTTTGTTGTCTGCGATCAACTTGACCATTATTTTACGTACAAGTTGAGTAATAATTTACAGAACAAAAATAATATTTTCGTATGTCACCATTGGGATAGATTGTGGGTAAAATGTGCTCGCTAGAACTTAAGTACTGATAACTTGGTATTTAACGTTCAATGCACGAATAATCTACTCCTGTATATTATTCCTGGAATGCATATTCGTTGAAAGAACAGCGAGCAAATTTTAATTTAAAAGTTCTCTAGGAAATGTTTCTTCTGTATTAAAATAAAAACTTTAAGAAAATTACGTGATTTCACATGGATTTTCTCAGTATGTTATATATATATATGTAACATCTACACGAATGATATTAGAGATTCGAGTATCGCGTGAGATGCTGTTTTGTCATAGATTGAGTACTTAGCAGGCGAGTAAGGATCAAGTTCTCGTAGTATCAAAATTTTCAGACTGATATTTCACTAGGTACAAACTTAAAAATATGTTATGTTCACTGTTCGAAAATGCCATTTGAAGTAATGTTTTACAAGCTAAGCAATTATTCGGTTAAAATATAAAAAAATCTTTGGCTTCCGAAAAGATTTGAAACTGTGGCGTAACAGTTTGATTAGTTAGCCTTGAAATACACTAAAATATTTCCAGTGAAACGAAACGAAAACTTATTGAGAAACTTATGTTAAAAACTCTATTACTACGTTTTATATAATTTGTGTTTGCAAACGATACAGAAAAAAATATCTATTTTAACTAGACGGTGTTCCAAATTTCTATGTGACATCGAAATAACAATGATGTAGTAAGTGCCAAAAAATTTCTTACTGTCTCTAATAAGTAACAAGAATTTCTTAGTTATAATCAATAACCAACAAATAAATTTTGTAACAACTGCAAACATTTTGTCAGAAAAATTATTTCAAAAATGTTTTGGAGAACTTTAAGTACAGTATATAATACTTTCTCTGTGTACACACATAATATGCCTTACCTAGTATAAGATATTAGATTCTTGATCCGCTGTAAAGACGCGTGTTGCAAACATCAGTTAGTACACCACGTTGTTAGTGTTCGTGCCTGTTGCGTTCGTGTGTGTGTGTGTACATATAATAAATCACAAGCCAGCTGTTAATACATATCAGGTGGCTAGATGCCTGCTGGGTGTCACAGATATGCTGTTGCGTTCTGCTGTTTTGTGCATAAACATATTTCGTAGAGTCTCACAAAAATGTTTTTGTTTTGTCATATTTTTTAAACAAATAGCTTCGTACATTGCGTATGAATGGGATAAGTACACAAAAAAATCAAGGCATTTTACGGGATTCAAATCACCAATTGTTTGCAACTGAAATTCGTTGTCCAGTCAAATGCACCGCACAAAATATAGAAGTGCAGTTTGCAGGTCGCACTTGGCCGTACGTGGAAGGGGACACCTGTGAGTGTGATTAAGAGTGTACTGTGTCCTTTGTCCCCAGGGGTGGCACCCTCGACCGCTGGCTACTTGCGCCCTTGCTGCCCGCGACCTGGGTCGAGTCTGCCCCTCCTCCGCCTAGCTGGCAAGCACTGGGGTCGGTTATCTCTGCGAATCCCCGGGTTTCAACCGACACCCGCAGGCTAATGTGGTATCATACTCAGTAATTAGCCGACTGAGACTACAAGATAATGTACTTCGCCGGCATAAATCTTTCCGTGCGCTGGGAAGAAGCCCTTAGCCCTTCGCTTGCCCTTTCTCTTCTCTTCGCCTCTCTCTACCTTTCTCTTACTCCTTCTTCGTCCTTTGCATTTCCTTCGAGCTGTCTTTATCTACCACTCGCGCTCGACCTCAAGGATGTTTGTGTCTGTCTTCGCGGGGACATTTCCTTCTTCCACGCAGCCTTCATGAGTTTTATGGCAAAGGGTGTTTTAAAACTGACTCTCCTTGTAATGAATGCTAGTGGCAGCAAGATTAGAAACTGGCAGCAGTATTTCCAAAGAACATAGAATAATTTCACAAACAAAGTTAATGTAAAATATAATATAATTCTTGTCACCCGAGACAATGCCGATTTGTAAATGGCGTGTAACATATTTCTTCTAACGCACAGACTGAATATAACTCGAGTCACTGATATATCTATAGCGTAACGTCCATTGTAACTTATTTTTCTCACAATATTAAAATAGTAGCAAAACACGGTTCTTCAATTAGTAATAGATACAAAATACCACATTAACACATAGCCACTAGTACTTAAGGTGATTGGATATCCATCGATCGTTATATAAAAAACAAACAGGTAATAACTGTTAAGGAAAGGGGGAAAAACTATCTTACATAGATTACGTTAAATTTATTTATATTTGACATATGCAGTTATCGAAGCTCACATTTTGGAGTTTTTTTGTTGATCCTAAAAACAGTATATATATATATATATATATCAAATATGTGCTACATATATTGCTACGTTTTTTATGATTACAACAGTCTGACGAAATACTCCGAAATTAGGCTAAAATTACTGTCAAAAATAATTATGTTTACCCTATCATTTTTAATGTTAATTAAGCAAAATATCAACCTTTATTGAAGGATTCCAGTTAGTTTAAACGTAATGCGGTGCATGGGACACTTAAGATGAACATACAGGGTGCATCAGTATGTATAATCCGATTTGGCACGTCTGTTTCAGAAACTAATAAACATATACAAGTAATTGTTATTTTTGATGAAAGGGAAACACGTAAGGTTTTTTTCATAGGCGTTTCATATGCTCCCCTTGAGATGCACGGCATTTATCAAGGCGGTATTCAAATTGGTCCCACACTGCAGGGAGCATGACTTGAGTTAATGCTTCCACAGCTGCTGTTATGCGATGTCTCGGTTAATTTACTGTCGTTGGTAACGGAGGCACGTAAAAAGAGTCTTTAATAAACCTCCGCAAAAAAAATCACACACAGTCAGTTCTGGTGACCTTGGAGGCCAGTCATGTACAGGCTGCATCATTTGGTCCAGTGCGACCGATCAATCGTCCAGCAAGTCTTTGATTTAAACATCCCCGCACTTCCAGATGCCAGTGTGGTGGTGCCCCATCCTGTTTGTAAATGAAGTCGATCGAATCAGTCTCCAACTGGGGGAAAAGAAAGTTCTCAAGCATATCTAGAAACGTTATTCCTGTAACTGTGTTCTCAGAAAAAAAAAAATGGACCATACACCTTTTCTCGTGAATCTGCACAAAACACATTAAATTTTGGAGAGTCCATTTCGTGTTGCACAACCTTATGTGGTTGTTATGTACCCCATATTCGCACGTTATGGTGGTTCACTTTCCCATTTAAATGGAATGTTGCCTCGTCACTTAACACTGAGCACGGAACAAAACTTTCAACGTCCTCCATCTTATCAAGACGAACTTACATAACTCCACACGTCGTTCTTTGTCACCTCCACAAAGAGCTTGCAGTAGCTGAATTTTGTAAGGTTTCATGTGTAATCATCGACGCAACACACGCCAGACGGTCATCGAGGGCATGTTGAGTTGTCGAGCTGCACGGCGAACGGATTTCTTCGGACTGCGTGTGAAACAATGGCGGATGCGCTCCACGTCTGCGTCGAGCACTCGGGTACGGCCCGGCGATTTGCCTTCACACAGACAACCTGTTTCTCGGAATTGTTCACGCCATCATCTAATGCTCTGTGCTGTAGGAGGAGCAACACCATACCTAGTACGAAAGTCACGCTGAACTGTTATTACCGACGCGCACTGCGCAAAACGTAGAACATAAAACGCTTTCTCTTGTCCAGACGCCATGTTTACTATAGGGCCTAACTGAAGTGGGCGTTCACTTAAGCATACTGCTGCTACCTAGCGAGAACCATGTAAAACTCGAACGTTTCTTAATTCCAACAATACGTTGTTCACGCACATATCTCAAGTTGCAGAATACGTATGAATTTTTAGAATCGGATGATTCTTTTTAATACACGCTATATCTGTAAGATGGCAGGACTGCCTCAGATCAAGATCCAGGCGAATAATGAAGGTGCATGTAATCAGAAGTTCTATAATTTTCAGTCACCTAACCTGATTAGAAAATTCCTTATTATATTGGTTAATGAATTAATTAATTTTTGTCCGTTAAGTTCGTCACTAAATATGGCATTCCTGATTGCGTTTCATTTCAACCATGGTAAGGTAAATGGAATATACGTCTCGTCGACAGAGAGGTAATTAGAGACGATGACACAACTTGGTACAATGACAGGAGCTGGGAGGAGGAGTCAGCCATGGCCTTTGTTTAGGAACTATCCCAGAATTGGCCTAAAGCAATTTCGGGAAACCTTCGAAAACCGAAATCATGACGGCTGGAGCCCGGGATCAAACCCGTATCCTCCCGAATGTGAGTCCAATGTTTTACCGTTGCACCACCTCACTCGGTGTCATTTCAGCCATACTTAATTGCTATATATATATTACATGGCTTCAGATGGAACATTTATCGTAATATAATTCCTTTTCATGCTGGGAAATGTTAAGAGTGCTGATTAAATGTATTACTATTATCAACTATACTAGGTATTGCCAGTTTAATATGACAAGCGAATGAAAATAGTAGTTATTATTCTTCAACACAGCCATTCACAGTGCAAGATACAAATTAAGAGCCTGTTTAGTGAGTTTGCCGTAAGTCATGTGGTTTTAATGACCAGTGCATGCTTGATTTTGGCTGACGTTTGAAATCTAGAAATATGAAACAGGATACTATCGGTACAAGCATTGTGCTCTATTAAACGCTCTGAAAAACGAACGTCTTCGCCTGTCGTAGAATCGTAGAAACGCAGAGCACTGGGAAGATGGGTGTTTATTGATAAATGTAACTACTGTAAATAATTATTACAGAACATTTCTTATGAACAGCACGGTACTTATAGATATGCAATTAATGTATATTAACTGCGGAGGTGGGAAAGGAAATAGAGTGTGTGGGCTAGACAGATAGCAGTTAAATTTATAATTCTGAGACAGATAGTAAACCATATGTGTGTCAGTGGAGCGATGGTTAAGGAGATTGGAATTGAAAGGGTCTATGTAAGGTGCTGCAGCAAGGCAGTTCACGTAGAGCTGGTGTACTTGGTGACTGCCTTAGTTCCCTCGCTGACAACGTGCTTGGCCAGTTCCCCAGGCTGGTGAAGCCTGACGGCCGTCTGTATCTCACGACTGGTGAAGGTGGAGCGCTTGTTGTAGTGTGCGAGGCGGCTGGCCTCTGCTGCGATGCGCTCGGAAATGTCGTTCACGAATCTGTTCATGATGATCATGGCTTTAGACGATATTCCAGTGTCTGGGTGAACCTGCTTCAGAACTTTGTAGATGTAGATTGCGTAGCTCTCCTTCCTCTTACGCTTCTTCTTCTTGTCGCCCTTAGAAATATTTTTTTCTGGGCCTTGCCTTCTTTCTTGGCTGCTTTACCGCTAGTCTTGAGAGGCATTTTTGCTGCCGTTCAGTCCAGAGCCACTGTTACGAGCATCCACATTGCAAGTTTCATAGAGAACGTTCTGAGGCACACGGATAACAATATCAGCACCAAAGCACGTGTTTACAAGTTCAGTATTTTCCGGGGCATGAATCTTCCAGGGTTTCAGTACTACGTTTCCAGAAGGTGAAAGTTGCTAGAAGTGTGAATTTTTCCTAGCGGTTTTACTGAAATAACAGTTAAGTTGACGGAACAGAATTTCTGTTAAATTTTGGAAAACTGTTCGATTCGGTTGTCGGTACTGCTTGGACTGTTCCCACACGAATATGTTCTATAGAAGTAGCAATCTGATCTACAGAAGGATAAAAGTTTTTTTTTTACAGAACACGTGGTTCTTTCTACATGACAATGTTGTAGGAACATTCAAGATAGTACTGACAACCAACTGTACTGTTGTCCCTAATTTAACATAGGTAACGTCATTTATTTTGGTGTTGGGTCAAGTAATTAAAATATTAGATAACTGATAATGCATTGTTATTTCAGCAAATGCAATGTTATCCGACAGGATTTACATCGTATTATGCACGGCAAGAAATTTGTTACGTTTTCTATACATGAAATTGTGTTGAAATTTTATCAAACCAAATCTTATATTTCCCATACATAGTTGGCACTCCCCCTATACATGCTACTTTTTCGTATAGTATAATAGGATGCACAACATAAATAAATGAGAAACTTCTTCGCCATATGTACGTTCTCAGTTGTCCTATACACACGTGTGGCACAGGTCGAAAATCTTCTTACAGCGCACACAATATTATTATTCATGTTGCGCATGTCCCCCAACACTAACAGTGACTCCGTGTGAAATATTTTCGTAAACAAAGTGTTTTGGCGGGACCTGTACTTGTTACCACCTTTTCTCACTACTACTCAAACAGTGTTTCACATTAGGAATATCTACCTGAGTTACATGCAATAGTTACGTTTCAAATAATAGGGTTCCAGCATAATGATACTTTGAGAAGTAACACCAGAGTGTACGAATTTATACATATTTTATAAATGTAAACCGGTAAGCTGCAGAGAAACAACAACTGGCTTCACTTAAGTTAAATAATTCCTTATTTAAAATTTTCTTTAAACATAACTGCAACGTCATGGCGTTACAAATAATAGCCCAAAGATTTTTTAAAATTAAATTTAAGTATTACGTTCATAATTATAGGTAAGTTATGTGTATATGCTTATTGTTTTTAGTGTAAATTTAGAAAATTAATATGTAATTAATTTTGTTGTTGAAAGACCCATTCTTCCAGAAAGAAAAATCAGTATTATTAAAAATGTACTCGGGGGAAAGAGATCAAAACATTGCTTACATAAACGGGTTTCCTCCGCTGCTTCCCTGTAGCGCTACTTTTTGCATTCCCATTCATCTCTACTCACCATTCATTCAGCGTCTATCATACACCGACTCTGCGAGCATAATCCTGGTACACCATGCCATGTCCCGCATTTTTTCATCATCACAATCTGGATAAAGTTAAAAATAGTTCATTACAGTGGCTTTCCCTATGTAAGGGAATTACCTAACAGACCTCGGTCACACACTTGGACATAGCATTTATTACAAACTTTAAAACTGAAAAGAAAAAATGATCGAAATATATGAGGGGCTTAGATTTACTACAGGGTAAGTCAGTTAAAATAATTTTCTCGTAAATAATTCTTGGTTGTCACATGCGAAATGCTGTACACATTTGTGATACTGTACTGGTGTGCAGAAATTAAGTTAAGAGTGAAATATTTGTTACAGCAAATTGTTTGCAAAAATATGAATAATATGAATAACAACGACACTAGTAAATAATTGTGACTTACGCCACTATGAACCTCAGTCTCTCAAATGGTACGCGTGGTCTGTCTGTACTGCAGTGTTGCAGGAAGGTGTACATGGTTGCAGGAACGTGTGATCTGTCCTGCTATAGCATGTAGAGCCAGGCATCCCTTACCCTAATGAAACTTGTTAAAAAGCATAAATTCCAACAGTTAAATAACGCCCCATATGTATAAAGAGCAGCCTTTCGAGCCCGACGTGACTCCTTGTGCAATGCTGCTGTGGCAAACTTCGATCAAATAACTAGAGCGCGGCAGGCCAACGCGTGCACCAATTTTACAGAAGTCATTTAGACGAACTTAATCATGTGGAATAGAGTGGAGTGAAGCAGTGCCTATTTTCTCTGTTTAAAGTTTAATAATGAACACAATATAATGGAGTAGGGACTATGAATAGAGTAATTATGTGACATGTGAAATTTAATAATTCAAGATAAGATAAGATAAGTTGGCGTTACACATCGTCGACAATCTTGCCGAACGATGCCGCTGGTCGGCGGGTTTTCACGGGGATCTCCCGTTTCCCCCGCTCTTACATTCCGGCGCTGCTCCATAACTCACCTCATGTCACCCTTCCCCAGCGCTAAAGACCTCGATGTTAAGCGCTGACAAAAATCTCTCACTTACGTCGTCGACAGCGAGGTCATTAAAGACAGTGACACACAACGTGGTACAAAGACAGGAGCTGGCAGAGGAATCGGCCATGGCCTTTGTTAAGGAACTATCCTTGCATTCGCCTGGAGCGATTTCGGGAAACCATGGAAAATCGAAATGAGTATGTCCAGAGGAGGGGATCGAACCCGGCTCCTCCAGAATGCGAGACCAACGTGTTACCATTGCGCCTCCTCGCTCAATAATAAAAATAATTAAAGTGTTCAAGTATTCTATTAATATAAATTCCCCTACATCACAGAATTTGCTATCAGTAGCACTTAGTGGTAGTATTTTTGTCGCTATACTCTATCCAGTCTAAGGTTGCAGCAGAAATAATAATTGCTAACGAAATAAAACAAAGCATTTTAATTTTATTTTAATTCCTCACATTGTGAGTGTGCCTAGTCACCTTATATTTTTTTCCAATATTTCAAAAGAAATGTATGCTGTGCAAAAATTTTATTGTCATTCACTTGCATAAATTAGCTGTAACCTTAGAATGGATGGAGTATACAACTAGCAATTTAGGACGGTCTCGTGTACAGGTTAGCATTTTGCTTGAATTGGACAGCTGATGAAGCTCTTCTATGGTTAGCGTAGTTGCTGTTTTGTTAATACAATGAGGATGATCACCTAAATATATTAAATATCTTAGTTTATTGTGTCAACTATTTGTAATACTTCGAACTTGACCAAATAGTTGTTATGGCTAATTATTCGCCGCATTTGCGTAGTAATTTAGCTGTACTGTCACCGGTGAGAAGAATTATAGTCTTGGTTATGATAAATTCCTGCATGTAACAATACCTGTAGCTGTTCTGTTCTTATTTTACACAAATATTGTTTATCCAAGTGATCATTGCACGGTTGTGTGGTAATATTGAGGTGGCTTAGAGATGTTATTAAAGATAACCCTGACCTGGCGGATAAAATCACCAAATTTGGTATGAATGTACCTTAGGGTATACTAATGAATATTAGCCTAGGAGCCCTATGAAATTTCTAAATATTTTCATGTATATCACTAAAAACCGAAACGGCTCACAAATATGACACAATCTCATTTTTAACACAATATATTATACTGTAAATTTTGAAATACAGCTGTAAGCCAACTAAGTACGCTACACATCTATCTTAAGGTAGTCTATATATTAACTTATGTAAAATACAATAAAATTGCTCTATACTTTAAACATTAAAATATAACTCCAAATGTTTATGAGATTTTTAGATGTTTGCTGCAATGGGAGTTTATAATTAGAATTTATTGGTTTGTGGACGTACGCCATTGCTCATGTTCTTGCTGATCAAACATGTGTTGGATGACAAATAACGAAAAACGAACAAGAAAAAAAATATATTTATGTATATAAAACGCACACAAAAATAGATAAAAAGCAATCCCAAAGAATTTGTCAGTTTTTTTTAATGATTGTAACAATAGACAACAAAGAATTCTGGAGATAGAATTAAGTCGAATATCGTGACAACAACACCCAGACACAGACGACACACACGAATATAGAACCAGATTCCCAATATGAAAAAAGATGGAAGTAGACAAAAACAGTGGACAACAAACACAAAGACAGCAGACAACACATTACAAGTAAAACCAACGACAAAATGCAACGTTTCGGGGATTGCAATCTATCCACGTCTTCAGGCTGAGACACAGCTGGTCAGTACACCAAGATGAGAATGAAGCTCGCTAGAAAATTGGGACTTATATAGCCTGGAGGGTATCTAAGGTGCTCGGCCAATGGTGGCCAAGCATTTGTGATTGGCTGGGCTCTTGGCCAAAGATAGGCAAGTGCTCTCCTGATTGGCTGAGCACCTTGTAGTGATGTAGGCTGGTTTTCTGCCGAGACTGTTAAACATAAATCTGTTTATTTGTTTTATTTATTTATTTTCTGTAATACTGTTTCTTTTTTTTATTAAAGGCAACCACATATTCTTTAGTTCAATGCTCTGTTGGTTTATGATGTTTTTGTTACTGGCTATGTAAGCTGATTCTTTCATTTTCCTTTTAATTCTGTCTTTTTCTTGACTTATTGGTTTAGCTGAGTCCCAGAGAATTTTGTGACTATTTCCCCATGCATGCTCGGCAATTCTAGATTTCTGGATTTCACCCTTTTGCGTATTGTTCTTGTGTTCTTTGACGCGAGTGGATAATGTTCTACCAGTTTCTCCTATGTATAGAGGGCCACATTCGCATGATAATTGGTATATGCATTCGCGGGTCTCTATACATAGGAGAAACTGGTAGAACATTATCCACTCGCGTCAAAGAACACAAGAACAACACGCAAAAGGGTGAAATCCAGAAATCTAGAATTGCCGAGCATGCATGGGGAAATAGTCACAAAATTCTCTGTGACTCAGCTAAACCAATAAGTCAGAAAAAAGACAGAATTAAAAGGAAAATGAAAGAATCAGCTTACATAGCCAGTAACAAAAACATCATGGTGTTCTGACCAGATGTGCCTCAGCCTGAAGACGTGGATAGATTGCAATCCCCGAAACGTTGTATTTCTTCGTTGGTTTTACTTGTGTTGTGTTGTCTATTGTCGTGTTTGTTGTCCACTGTTCACTGTTTTTGTCTATTTCCATCTTTTTTCATATTGGGAATCTGGTTTTATATTTGTGTCTGTATTCTGTGTCTAGGTGTTGTTGTCACGATATTCGACCGAATTCTATCTCCAGAATTATTTGTTGTCTATAGTAACAATTATTAAAAAAACTGATAAATTATTTGGGATTGCTTTTTTATTTTTGTGTGCGTTTTTTATATACATTTTTTCTTGTTCGTTTTTCGTTATTTGTCATCCAACACATGTTTGATCAGCAAAAACATAAGCAATGGCGTACGTCCATAAACCAAGAAATTCTAATTACAAATGTTTATTTAGAGTTCCAAATAACAAAATAAATAAAAGTTTTTCATTCAATGGAATCCAGTATGCTACAGTTATAATAAGTTGCACTTGCCCTTGCAAAGTGGTGAGAAGTCTAGATTGGTTTTCCCACATTTGCAGTTTTCGCAGTCTCCTTTGCAGGAACATTTAATCAATTCCCTACATGATCGTGAAATCTCCGGAATTGTCATCCAAAGTGGTACCCATGAAACTGAAACCTTATCCCAACCAAAATCCTGTGGGGAAGGAAGGTATCACTTGCTGTAATTGTGTGGTGGTCGTTCAAATACCAGCGTGATAAGTTGCTCCTTGGATATGTTGAAGAAACGCATTCGCAATCGATGGAAGTTTGTCCATTGCTCAATTCTTCTGACAGAAAAGCTCATTTCTCACCTGGTTGATACTGCTTTAAGGAGTGGTTTTATCATATAGAACAACAGTCAATCAAGCCAGCTTCTTGAAGTGTTCAGAGCCGGCTGTCAGCAGTTGGAAGGGGTGAGTGGCTAAATACACAAATTTATCAGTGATGTCTTGAAATGCGAGCCATGCTTTCCGATTGGACTTATTACTTTTAACTTCGAATGCAGAGTTTGTGTCGCAACCAGAGAATGAGTGAAACACAGGTAGTGCTTGTGCTTTTGGCTCCCCCAGTCTTGCACATATGACATTGATGTGGTAAAACCTGTAGTGCTTGCCCATGTTAAAGACCACCCATATACCAGCCAAAGGTTAAGTCGCTTTTAAAGCATAGAATGTGCCAACAAGGATGACAATCACATCTGTGTCTACAGTAAGCACAAGTATGGTCTATTCTCTTTCAATATCACAGAAACAATCGACTTAAGACTTGCAGGCTATGAGTCTTCTTGGTATTATGCTGGGAAGTAGCCGCTAAATTTGAAACCTCAGTGATTCGTGATATCTTTTCTGACAATTGATGTTGTTTTGGCCAGGACAACAGCATCTTCTGAGACGTCTCGAACCTTCAGAGCTTCCCTCAGCATTTTACTCATACGTTCATTGAATACGATTACAGTGTGTATCTCATCAAACTACTCTTGGGCTTCTGGGAAATGCTCTAACAATTGATTCTTCAGTCTTGTCTTGTTGATTTGTTTCTTGATGCCCAATTTTTCTAGACGATTTACATAAATAGAGTGGATCTCAGATACTTCAAAAAGGATAATACCAGACTTCACCGTTTCTTTAATGTAACTGATAAGTTCTACGAATGACCAACACTCATTCATTTTCTCACCTGTGTTTTCTTCTTTTCGGTTTGCCTCACGAGTGAGGCTTCTGTGGCGATTTCTGCAAGATGGTATTTTCCCTCCATTGCTATAAGATCTCCTCCAATTATTTTTGTCATGAGAAGTGAGTCATTGAACTGTGTGATCATGGATCGAATATTGCTGTCGGTATCAAATGTGGAAACTTCATGGAGTGGACCTTCATCTTTGCCCTTTTCACAAAACGAGCAACATTGACCGTCCAATGCTTATCGGTTTCTAGGATGTTTCTGTTGATCAACACTAGTTGGGTTTCTCTTCATTGCCTTAGCCCGCTTCAAATTATTGAACTTCAGATGATGACAAGACTTGTGCCATGAAGCAGAATGTAAAGCAAAGTTTGTTGCAGTTTCATCATCTGAAATACAGTTCAACTGAGAGAACATCAATGCTGTGGAACTGTTCTACATTCTTCAGGAATGTTATGTAGGCATTTGTTTTTTCACAAATTTGTCCCTGGGGTCAGCAAAGGACATTTCAATTTTTCACCAGGGTCACTCTGGCAAATTACGCATCGACCTCTGTTCACTTCCATGTTGAATTATCCTGGAACTAAAAATGGTTGTTACAATATAGAAATGATATAAACAATATTCTACGTCAGCCACACATCATCACAAATCCCACTTTTTATGGTTTATTCCGCAGTGATTCCTAGAAAAGAAAGACTCAAATATGAAATTATGTCATACTTGTCAGCCATTTTGGTTTTTAGTGTTGTACATGGAAAATTTTAAAACTTCCATATGGCTCCTAGGCAAACATTTATTAGCGTAACCTAAGGTACCTTCTTTGGTGCTTTTATCCACCAGGTCACGGTAATTTCGTTAAGCCACCCCACTATAATAGCCCTAAAATATTTTAGTGCAAGAGAAATAGGGAAAAAACTCTTTATTGCCTTATTTTACCTTTTGTGTTCTGCAAAGTTATGCATTTCATGTATGAAATATCTTTAAAAAATACTTTTATTTTTCAAAAATATCGGTGTAATTGTAATAGACTCTTAACTTTTCAATGTTGCGTTTCTTGTTCTCACTCATGCTTGGCAAACTTTGTCTGATTTGACGTTTACAGTTATAAATATACTCGAAAAAATGTTTTGTAATCTTTAGTTAAATAATTTTAGTTAAAGGGTCCAAATTAGCAAAACGTTTCTTACCCTTGCGTTTAACATAACTGTCATCACTATAACTCTTAGAACAGGGCCCTCAGCGATTTAATTGTCAGATCTCCCACCACTGTGATCAGGGTTCCATACCAGCGGGTTCGACCCCGATTATTCGCATTTGTGAAATGTGACGGACGACGTTCTTCGGTGGGTTTTCTCAAAGTATTCCCGTTTCCTCCACCCTTCTCATTCCGTTGCTTCTCTTACGTAGGGCTTTCATTTCATAATTTTAACATCTGTAAAACTCTCGCTCTGAGATTTTCGGATAGTAAAATTATTTTCAAATGAAAGCGCGAGTATTTTTGAAATTCGGTTATTATAGAGGCGTACATATTATCGTGTTAAAATTTTTTTAAAGTTACTGTTTCCATTTTTGTAGATTTTGTGGTTTCAACCCCTTATTTTCCTAAAAACAATTTTAATTTTTTTTGCTCGAAAGTAAAGCATACTACCGCATACTGCTGTATAAATAAACATCCGCTGATAAAATATCTACTCGGCAAAAAATCTCATCGAATTTTGATGAGTAATTAATATTTTATTGACGACTGAGCATTCCAGTCGTCCGCTCGGCATCGTACCTTTCCATTCCCCGTAAGGTTCCGTTTCACTCTCCATATTGATTAATTTTATTTTTCACGTTTTTGAAATTTTGTGAAGAAACATGTTTAATTTGTGTTAACAGCTCATGTTATGAATACATTGCGCTACAGTGCAGACTTGGTAGTTGAACCTTCAACGTATATTAAGGTTGCAATCAATCATACAAATACATAATTAAAACTAAATTTCCGGAATAGCATACGGGACGTGTTGACCGCCTCATGACATCAGATAAGTGGGCATACTTTACTGCTTCACTCTTGAAAGACTCTACGGTGAATTAATGACAAGGAAGCGTCATTAAATTTAAAAATCACTCAGTAGACTGTTGTATAAAAAATGTCAAACTTCTGAACAATAAAATAACACATAATTTTTATTTGTTAGTTATTTATAATATCGTGGTCTTAAAACGATAACAAAATTATCAAAAGAAATAGCTGACACATTCTGACGGCCATTACAGCTTTTTTTGATTTTTCCACAGGAGGCTGACTTCGTCTGTTCACCTCTTAAGTGCATTATGTAGAGTCATTATTCATTGAACAAAGACTGTGGGAGCATAGAAATGAATGGACTTATTTAGTTTTTGGAAAGGTTATAATGAATTTTACCTTTTTATGAAATCTTTTCGTGTCATACTGATAAATTGTGCTACATTTAATTCTGTTGGAAAAGAGCGTCAAACGATTGGTTTATATATTTGAAATTGTTTAAGAAAAAATAAACAGTAATACTTCTTTCTAGCCATCTAGTGTCAAAACAAATCAAGTTCTGATCGCAAATTCGTTCCCTCAGCGGAATTTGTACACACAAATTTCCAACTGCAATTAAAGTGTGCTAGCTGTTGATACACTGAGGTATTCGTGAATACATTAATATAATGAAATTTCATATGAAATGTATGTAATATAACTTAACACTTCTCAGTTCTCCTCTGTTATTAAACATTTTTCTCTAATATTTCAGTGACCAAAAATTTTATTTTATTTTATTTATTTATTTTTTTTTTTTTTTTAGAATAACCTATGACTTTAACACTTCAAAACTCGGCTGTAAGTTTTTTGCTTTGTTTAGAGTTTGTTTAGATATTAATGCAAAATGCACCACGATTTTATACTTCGATCATATTGCCATAGTTAGAAAAATTACTGCGTTTGTTGTTTTACGTTTAAGGACAGTTTCCATCCTTTTTTTTTTTTTTTTTTTTTTTTTAATTTTTTTTTAAGTTTTTTTTTTTTTTTTTTTTTTTTTTTTTTTTTTTTTTTTTTTTTTTTTTTTTTTTTCAAGTTGCTTTCAAGACTTTATGATTTCTTATTTGTCAGATCAGTGGTTCTATTTTGAAGATTGATCCTATGGTAACTTCTATTTACTACATAGTAAATTTCAACAATTTTGGATTTACTCTAATAATTAATTCGCTGATTTACATTTCTCTGCGGGATTAACAGATTCGCAGGAATCAATACGTTGGATGGAAAATTGTTCTTCATGGAAACAGTCAGTTTTCTCCTACATTTTTTAGATACTCTCAAAGTTTGTTATTTCACAATTTAAACATGATTGGCGCATACAGGTGTAACCGCGAGAGCCCGCCGTTCGGTGGAAATAACACCAGTCTAGTGTACTCTAGTCTGTAAGTAAATTAACTAATTGTTATTATTGTGAAAATATTAGTTATAAAACTTTCGAGTTATCGACTTAAGCCAGACTATGTTCGGATACGAAGATGCCTTTTTGCCAATCGCATGACCAAGTAAAAGAAAAAACCGTGTGAAGACTACATATGTATCAATCTAGGTAACAAAACACGTTTCTTCTGAAATATAGCGCTACCGAAAGACCGTAAATAGACTCCCAAACACGTTTGGCAAGATTACAAATGCAGCATACTACATTTTAACGGAGGTCAGCAGTAAACTACGGCAATGCAGTCATAGCGTGGCGCATACACAACGTGCTATATCCTCGTTCACTTCGACAATCAGACACACGAGGGTGGAGTTCCACTCGCCATATTACTCGCCCTCTCCCCCTGCCCCATGCTGCAGCCTCCAGCTCCATCACCCTACCCCACCCCCTCCCCTACAACCAGTCGTCTCAAGTGGCAGATTGCGGGGAGGGGGCGAGGCAAATTGCCCTTCGGCGAACGAGGGGCGAAAATATATTTTTGCGAAAAGGTAGGCGGAGGGATGGGCTAAGGAAAGAAAAAAAGGAAGATTGTCGGAAGGAAAAAAGACATTTCTGTATTCCTCAGAGAGCCATTATTCAAGCACAATTGTTTTTATGAGTTTTAAGTAATCCGGCTACAGGATATTAAGCTTAGACTTTTGATAACAACGACCAAATTAGTCACCTGCCCATTTGTATCCAGCAGATTATCAGCGCAGCATTTTTCTCCTCGAAGCGACTTTGCTTCCCTTTCCGTATTTACATTCATTTATCATGGTTTCTTGATAGTAAGTAGAATTCGTTAACAAACGATGACGTTTAAAATACATGGTATACAATAACCTTAGAATTCTGTAAAACATACATCACAAATATTTTTACTACATGTTATATGTATAAACACCTTACAAAGCACTGAGACTTTCGTGGAAAGAAAAAACAGAAGATAAATAACATAGTTTAATTAAAGTTACATGTTATATAAGTTACTAAATACGTTATTAATTTCATTAAGTTGAATGGATACTTATTAGAAATGTATAGGCTAAGGTTACCTTCTTACGTTTTCTATCATTAAAATACAACTATATAAATCATACATTTTAAGTACGACCCCTTGTAAACTAACTTTTTGAGTAAACTTCTGTCTTGGTAATAAGAGGTTGTGCCTGAATGACATAATTGAGAAAGCTTAAATTTTAGGAAACGACCATTGCGATTAAGAAATTTATTTTATTGTGTGTTTGCCCGCGCTTTTGCCTACGTGTCATATTGCGTCGTTCCGCGCACTGTCATCTGTCTCCTTTTAATTAAAGAAAAATCCGTTTTGTGATACAGGCCTCTGCACAAAGATACTGTATCACAGGATTGCAACGTGTAACTCCATGTAAATTATACGTTATTCTCTGGTGGCCATATTTGCTTATCGGATCGCCTGCTTTAAAGGATTTACAAACTGATATTTGTTTGCGGTAATTGACTTATTGTATCTAGATAAAAAATCTTAAAAAACTTTATGTACTTAGCCTAAGCAGGCATTTTTCTGCAGCGAACAACGCCTCGAAAACTCGGAATGGTTCGATCAATATGTAGTATTAACAAAAAAAAAAAATATATATATATATATAATTGCACCTTTTCATTAATTTTAACGCCACTTTAGGAATAAAATTTCGTAAAGTTAAAAAAAGAAGTTTTATACATCTGGCTAAGTCTCCAGTTCAAGTTAAAATCACGAAGGTAGTCCGTTGGGTGCTAGTTTTATCAACAATTAATTTAAAAAAATCACAAACGTTTCACTACTGTGTACACCAAAGCGGTAGAATTTAAAAAAAAAACCCTTGAGTTATTTTTTAGTTATTTACATAATTATTACCCTGGAACAAACTCTATATCTGGATAGGTTCTACATATATTCGAGGATATATAGAAAACCCATTTATAACGTATTTTAGTTTCGTAAGGGGTAGAATCTCAAAAAAATTCTGCTGAAATAGCTTTTTAGAAATATTATATATATATATATATATATATATATATATATATATATATATATATATATTAAAGCAACTCGTTTCTGATTCTAGCTATTCAGTGACAATTCCGAAATAAATTTCACACCTTTTCTCACCCCCTTAAAAAACTAATTTTGTATTAAGAAATTCAGTTTTCGGGTTTTTAAATTTTCAACATCCATAAACAAAAATCGCGCCAAAACCTTAAGAAAAAGTTTCGGCGCATATCAGTACTAACTGAAAACACGTTTTAACACTTTGGGGTCAAATTCGCAAATATATAAGTGTATATTTGTGTGAGTGTTTTCTTAAAAACGGTTGATTTCGGTACATCGATGGGTTCGAGAGATATCAACGATTAACAGTAATCACGTTATTTCATCCCCCTGAGGGTGTGAATTTATAAAATCTATGTATCACTAAAGTGAAAGTTACGATAAACCATAGGTTCCAATCTGTATCGATTGACGAATTAGAAACACGTTTCACTCCTTTTCATCGCCTAGGTGGTCCAATTTTGTAAAATCACTCATTAGTGTATTTCTACGCCCTAAGGGGAGCAGCCTTAAAATTTCACGTTTTTAGGTCATCCATCAGACGAAGCTTTGTGCACCTCTCGTCTATGAGTGTATATTCCTCTGACAAACATTATGATGTACAAAAAATAAAAATAAATAAATAAATAACGACACACAAAACGATTCCCTAAAAAAATCATAGTTTCCAATTATTTTTGACCGTTAAATGCATCGAGAGGCCGATATGTAAAGAAAATAGGTAGTTTTAATTAGCAAACTTGAAACAAAATATGTAACTGCTACAATACTCAAGTAAGCTGTATTGTGTATGCAGCGCGAGGCATATAAGAGCAATAGTACTCAAACAAGTGATCATCTCCTCAAATGTTTCAGACAAAAGTTTCAGTGTTCGAGAAGGCCATCGTTCTGGGCCACCTTATTTCATTTTATTGGTGGAGGTGGCGAAGCTACGTCAAATTCAACTCCACTTTGTTAAATGGAACCAGGTATATTTTATACGACATTACTACCGATTTGACGACGAATTCAGCGACCTACAAAACAAGGTCGTTTATACGCACTCAAAGGATCCACTAACCTTGGTTTGAGTCTAACTACAGAAGATGCTCGAAGTAATGACTCTTGACTTGTAAGCACTTGTTAATTTCCTGATGAAAAGACCGTCGAACGTCAGCCAACATTTGTGGTGTGATTCCGGTACATGTTCGGAGTATTCTTTCTTTCTTGTTAGGCGTGGAAGGTGCTACCGCCATTACGCGTTCTGTGACAAAACCCCATATAAAGTAATCGAGTGGTGTTAGATCTGGCGAACGAGGTGGCCAAGCTACAGGGCCGCATCGTTCTATCCACTTGTCGCAAACAATCTCATTCATCTCTTTTCTCCAAAACAGAGCATAACAGGGTGGTGTTGCATCCACATGTTAATGCAAACATGCAATGGCACGTATTCCAGTAATTGAGGCAGTACGTTGTGCAGAAAGTTTTCGTAAACTTGCCCAGTCAAGCAACCTTCAATTAAATATGGGACAATGACGTGATCGCCGACAATGCCGCACCAACAATTAACTGACCACGGATGTTGAAATGGTACGGTATCATCCATCGATAATTATCACTTTCCCAATAATGCGTGTTGTACCTATTCACAGTTCCTGTATTTGTGAAGTTAGATTCGTCGGAATAGAGCACATGACCCAAAAAGGAGACATCTGTGCGCATTTGTCTACGAATCCAATTACAGAAATTGTAGCGATTTAAGAAATCATTGCCGTACAAATCCTGATGTAATGACATACGATACAGATGGAACTTGTGTTGACGTAAGATTCTTAGTACAAATCGCTGACTAATTCCACTCTCTCTTTCCAATTTGCCTGCTGCTCGCATGTGGATTTAGTGCAGCAAAATCAACGATAGCAGCCGCATTGTTTTCATTCACAATCCGTCGAAGTCTGACTCATGTCTGTTTCACTGAATCGAAGCAACAGAAACGGTCAGCTAGTCGCTTAAAAACCATGCGCGATTTTTGTTGCCTGTTCGGATAACGAGCCGCATACAAATCCTGGGTGTTTCTGTAACATTTACGGCACTCCCCCAACACCATCAGTATATCAAACGATTCTTGAAAATTGCTCATTTTCGCCATCCGATGTACTCACATTAGTAGGTAATGCGTGACTGAGATCTTTGGTTACGTGGCTAAATGATTTTGTGTTGTAGGTCGCTGAATCCGTCGTCATATCGGTACTTATGTAATCGAAAAAAAAAATGTACAAGGTTCCAACTAACGAAGTGTAGTATACCTTGACGTAGCTTAAGCGCCTCCACCGATAAAAATAGGATGGCCCAGTATGACGGCCTTCTCGAACACTGAAACTTTTGTCTGAGACATTTGAGGATATGATCGTTAGTTTGAGTGCTATTGCTCTGTAACACTTTATGTGCCTCGTCCTGTACACATATATGTGACAGTTCCAAAAGGTAAGCGCAAATCTTAAATTACATTTAAATTCAATTTTTAGATCAATTCGTTTACTGTGCCTTTAATATTGTTTTTTTTTTTTTGTTCTACTCTGTTTAATTTCGCTAATTCTAACTACGTATTTTGATACATAGCTGTCACCGAAACATTTAATGATCAACAATAACGTGAAGCTATTACCTTTTTCTTCTTGGATTTTTCTTTAAGATTTATTTGTAACTTTTGAAACTTTAATACCTTTACAATTATTGTAAATGTCAAATTAAATAAATTTATTTTATGCAGCTTAAAAAATTTGAAGTTATTTTTGTCACGTAAAAAAAATAAATACTTTATAACACAATTAATGTTATTATTAATACACTTAATATTTAAACACACAATTGTATACGGTTAAAAAATTAATGAACATTGTAAGATGAGTAACGATTTATGACCAACGATATTGGACCGCGTAAAACATTAACCTTTTGAAGTTCGTGTGTGTTGTTTATGTGTGTGTATGTGTGTACAAACATACACACACACACACACACACACACACATATATATATATATATATATATATATATATATATATATATAAACGATTAAATATTTCTAACAAATCTCATTCCAACCACTTTGTTGCAGGAAACGACTATATTGAATTAGGGCCTATAGGCATTACATGCATGTTCACCATATCAGGTCAAGGTTACCATATCATTACAGGACCATTTTATTTTCAAATTTGTACCAATGTCAAGTCGATTGAATAAATAATGTATAAAAGGAAATGAAATATTCCGCTATATGTCCACGAAATTCTTAATCCGCTCGGAAAACAGCTCGTAACTTTAAATTGGTGGACAGATTTTCTTAAAATATAGCTATGAACCATTCCGATGAAACTTGCTTTCGATGAAAAAAAATATTGAAACCGATACATCCGTTTCGGAGCTACGAAGCAAAAGACAGACACACTGTAAGATACACGGAGAGTCATAACCGTCAAGCTATAACACCCCTCCTTCTTCGTAAGGGGTTAACAATACGAAAACCACTTTACCCTTAAGGAAATTATTAAATGACGTAATAGTTCGTAAGACAAATATCGTAAGAAAGGTTTGCAACAACTCTTCCAATACGGTTCTCGTGATAATGTTCCGAGAAAATTTACATGTTTTTGTTCAGACAAGCTGTATCATGTGTCATTTAAAAATATAAAATGCAAATATAATGTCTTCCACTTATAATGAAGATCGACGATATTACCAACTGACACTAGCCTTTGATGTGATGCTTTGTCTAAAACAAATACATAATTCTAAACAAAATATTTTAAAATAAAATTTTGGGAGCCATACGTTACTTACTACATAGTTAGAGATAAAGTAGTTCTTAAATATTCCTCCTGTGTTTTAGTAAGAGAGTTTGTCAGAGAATCCGACTCGATTCGAGTTTTCTTGGTCGATATCCAACACTGGCCATTCTAACTTAGGTCTTCGGAATTTTTCCTACCTGAAATCGCCCCAAATGAATGCTGAGTCTTTCGACTCACATTTTAATGTTCCCGGGTTCGATTCCCAACTTCAATCATCCTGATTTCTGCTTTCCATTTTCCTCCCGAAATTGCTCCTATGGCCGTGGGGATTTTTACTTAAGGAGGAATGTTAGATAATATTCTTGTATTTTCAGTTTTTGAGCAATAACATTAATTCAAATTGTATTATCAAAATGTTGTCTTCGACAAAGCACAGGATATATTCTTGGTAAACTGCATAAATAAATAATAATGGAATCTTTCCTTAATTTGGCACGCAGAATCATTGCAAGAGATTTATTTGACGTTAACGTATAGTTCTCTTGCAATGATTCTGCGTGCAAAATTAATGAAAGATTCCATTATTATTTATGTAAAGCAGTTTACCAAGAACATATCCTATGCTTTGTTGAAGAGAAAATTTTGATATTATAATTACAATTAATGTTATGCTCAAAAACCGAAAAATCAGTAAAATTGTCTAACACTCCCCTTAACGAAGGCTTTGGCCGATTTCTCGCCCAATTCCTAACATTGTGTGTCACCGTGGGTGATGACTTCGGAGATGTAAAGCCTGCTTACCTTAATATCATTGTGATGGTTAGATTGCCACTCAGATTATATAAATGGTGGGTTGTGGACTAGCAAGGTGTACGGAGGGCAAGTATCTCAGCAAGAAGGTTGACGGCGTGACGACCACAAGAAGACTCAGTCTCGGTCCAGGGAGCCTCACAACTCCGCCGGCAGGCAGGAGGGTCGTGTGCGGCCGGCCGCGGTGGTCCAGCGTCCTCCCTTGCTTTATTGTTATTGGTGCGCGCGGGAGTTTGTTCCGTGGCGTCGCGGTCAGCCAGCGTCCCCCTGGGGGGCGTCGCTCACTGCTAGGGGCGCGCCGGCCGGAACTAGGCACCTGCTGAGTCACGACTAGAGTCCTTGTTCCGCGACATGCCTTCCTTCAGGCGGCGCTCTGCCAGCCCTGGGGCAACTCTCGCTACAGACGCCTGCCCAGCCCTCCCCTCTCTCCCCTAGTCAAGCCCACCAACAAGTGCACTTTTTAACACCTGAATATTGAAGAGCATGGGGAAAGACAATGGTAACCTACAATTTTAAAATATTTATGTTTTTTTTTGCTAGAAAACAATTTTAATCTCATACTGTACGGTTCGATATAATATATTGGGCAATACGTACACAAATGGCAGCTCAGTGCACTAAATATTATATTGTAGGCTACGTTTCCGTAGCTTATTACACCAATAAAATACTCATATATCGCACATTGAATACAATAGAGCCACAAGTGCGAAAACAGAGATTGTGGGAAATCGAGGTTAAAGTTAAATTTAGCTATAAAAAAATCGCAAGACAACATTTGACCCCAGTTTTTTTTTATTTGCATGTAAAATAATACACCCCAACATTGACTAATGAACAAAAATGGTTAAGTCTTAAAGATAATTTTTATTAGCACTTACGGCCATATTGCAAAACAGTGTTAGTGCAAACTAGTTGCATTATTTGATGCATGCAGTCGTAAGTGCTATAATAAAGATCTATGTTAATGCAATTTGTATAGACTATAACAATCTGTAATTGCAATGTTGACTACAAATCATTTAGTATAGAAAAATCCCTCACTGTCATAATTTACAACCAGTTTCAATATTCAAACAAAACAAATCTCTGTGAAAAATGTATACATTTACACTTAGTTTTCGTTAGTTTTGAAACCTGTATATTTCTTTAATAAGAAAGTACTAACTGACACAGTTTTTTGCAATAGTATTAGTGTTTTAATTAAACCAGGCATTATTACAAGAGTAAAATTGCAGATGACAAACATCTAGTTTACACTGAAGATAGAAGATTAATTTTGAACATGTTAACAAGATTGTCTCCTATTCCGAATCAGATGGATCCTCACCGCTCTTCTCATTTGATACTACAGCTATATTGCTGTA
>PNEQ01126202.1:0-10707 GCA_003012365.1 Medauroidea extradentata
TGTACATTCATCTGCCCAGCTCATTGCAGCCAATAGCCGGAGAATGTTCATATCTGCCCTGACCAATCATCTTTTACCTGGAACTGTTGCTACCACCTCCCTCCGCGGCCAGAAACACCCCCACCCCGCCACAGACACAATAGGAGGAGGTGACAAAAGTGTGGGCCTGGTTGTCGCTGGTCCTGCTTGTCGTACTGCCTGCACAGATAAATACGTAGAGTGTAGCAAACTGTCAACTGTTCCCGTGATGTATCACTTTTTTACTTGTCACGAGTTGTATTAAGACTTGTATTAAATACCAACGGAGGATTTACATGAGACTAAAAAAACCTTTCAATATCGTGATACCTGGTCCGGATCCTCTCAAACACGAATCCATCATGTCTGTTTCAGGGACGATAGCGTAGAGGCTGCTCATGGAAGTTTAGTTCTTGTAATTACGATCTTGTCAAGAATATTAATAGTTAATACAATTTATGTCCATATACATTAACTTTTAACTATAGTTAAATAAATACGTACGAATTGTTTTCTCCATGTACCACTAGTGGTCATTTTAATAATTTGACGAAAGTTATATAATTTCCTTAGAGGAGTAAATTTTCTACGGATTGGAGTGAGTGAGATATTTTGGTCAGCGTTTAACATCGAGGTCTTAAGCGCTGGTGGAGGATGACATGAGGTGATTATGGAGCGGCGCCGGAATGAACAGGCGGGGGAAACGGGAGATCCCCGAAAAAACCCGCCGACCAGCGGCATCGTCCGGCACGATTCCCACATGCGAAAATCCGGGGATCGACCCCGCCGGGAATCGAAACCGGATTGCCTTAGTTGGAGGCGAGAGGTCTGACCCCTCGGCCACCGCGACCCCTACGGAATGGACTATGCTCCCTTTATACTGAGGGAAATTGCTAGAAAATGTTAATCCAGCATGCTACGTCAACACTTTAGTAAAATAAATAAATAAATACATGTATTAAAAATTGTAATAAGTCCAGTACTTGTTTTATTATGATTAAACACTCGCGTGAGTGGAATGTGGTTGACTAGATGCGGTCTTCGTTCCGTGTGGCTCGTTGTCTGAGTGAATCATCATCAGTTATTGTTATCCTGTTTGTCTGTCGAGGTTTTATTTGCAGCGTTGTTTTGTGGTGTGTTTTCCATTTACAGTCATACTTTTTTTATGGTAATGTGCTGAAACAACGACCACTCAACACTTTTTTTTCAGTTATGTAATTTATTTTATACGTTTGTTAAATTTTTTACCTATAATCACCGTGTCGCATATGATGGTTAATTAGTCTGTCGCCCATATTTTCAGTGGCATTTTTTCTCTGATATTCGAACGATGATATAAAATATTAGTTTTTTTTCAAATTTATAGATGTTTTCATTGGTTTTAAAAGCTTTTTTATTTAAGGTCACTTGGATCACTCTCCCAGTATACGTGCGCAGTAGCTAGCAAATCAAATTGCGGTTTTGCATACTATCTTATACAGGATGTTCTCAGAACGCGTTAACTTTTACTTTGCTACTGTGAACAATAACTTTGCAGCACAAACACAACTCTGTATATGAGCCAATAGAGCCAGACAAACTTCAATGTTTATTTATTCACGCATTATGTTAACATTTTCGCGGTAAAATAACTTGACGTGCATCCTCTAATGCAGCAATGGAAGGTGTTAGTCAAAAGGGGCACAAGAAAAGACGGCGAAAAAATATTAAGGGTAACTGTACACAATTCATAATTTTCAAATTGAAATTGTTAATCTACTTGGAAATCTCACATTACTATCACATGGCTAATTATACTAAGCACCAGATATTAATCAATCAGTGTTTTATCCGTAATTGTTCCTCGTTACAACATACAGTTAGTGAGATTAATGAGTCGTATGAAAACCCTTCCTCTAGATTTTTGTCTAAGAGTAGCATATTACAATTTAATGTAAGGTACAAGCCTAAAAAGTGTGTATGAAAAACTAATGGCAATAAATACTTGTTGATGTGTTTAAGTATATGCTCGAGTGTTGCTCAAAGCGTGCATTCTCACAATTTTCTCTGAAGTCGCTGAACATAACAGCGAATGACAATGTTATTGTTTTGCAAGTGTTCGAGAGTAAGCTATAGAGTAGCGTTTTTTTTTTTTAAATTTAAAATAGATCAAATATACAGGATTTTGGTATAGATTAAAATAATGTTATTGCGTGTAAGTCATGTTCAGGGTCTCAGATAACGACAGAGGAAATTCAGCACTTCATGGGCTGAAAGCCGACTAACGACGTGGCACAGTGCAGTGGAAGTACCAGACAGTTATTGAACTATTAGGAAGATTGGAAGTGGAATGTAAGTAAATGAACAATTCTATCTTGTTTTATTGGTCAAAACATTTGCAATTGAAGTTATTATTTACCCTTCATTTCTGTAGGAATACTTTTTTTCATGTTCCAGTATAGCTGTGTATTGGTTTATATGCACCACTGCGCAATTTGATTTGTTACAGGTAAAAATATTTATGTAATGCTGTCACAAAAATCGTAAAATAACTCACCAGTTTAATATGAGGCGTAAACAGACTGAAATGTTTACAGTATACGTTTGTATTATCTTTCTAAACAAACGATTATGAAATATGTTAAATCTTTGTCAACTTACCAAGATCTATTCTCCAAGAGCTTCACACTCTACAACATTGTGTGCATGTGTATCTGCCTTGCCACTTCAGGTATTCCACATTCATCCAGTATGTACGCCGTGGTATGCAGTACTTGAACAGTGTCTACACAAAGAGTTGTCCATCAGTAGAAAGCCATGTAGTTTAGCCCGGATGTTGTCACTTCCGTAGAGAAACTGCTGAAGGTAGCGGTTCAGGGTAACAGTTTGCGGTGGATCCCGGGCAGTGGAGAAGATCAACAAATGTTTGTTAATTTGTTTCCAGTGAAATGTCTGTACTGATTATTTAGTAGGTGGGGGAGGGGGAAGGAAAGGTTATGTACCAGGGACATCCTCCCCATACATCACCATGCACACTACCAAACACTGGAAGCCATCCTTGGACATCCACTCCAGTATTGACGCATAAACACAGACTGTTCCTCGGCAAGGTCTACTAACTGAACCAGGCATCTCCACTGAGACAGCTGGCCATCGTCAGACTGCTGAAGTGCTTTGACCTCTATCTAGCTTTCCTACAGCCGGGAAGTAGAAACCTTGCCTATACCAAGTCCCTACGTCTGCCCGTGTCAGGCCTAAGATACGAGACATTCCCGCGACGTCATAAACACAGAATAGGATGGTGTACAGAAGCAATATAGCAAGGCGGTGCCTTTCACTCAACCTCTCTAGGTCGGATATTAATATGTGGAGACCTGGACATTTTGCGAATTCATGTGGACATACAGTACGTTATATTTCGAGCTGCTATGTATATGATATACTAATGTGATTGGGTTACTGTACATTAAACTCGTATTTAATGACATTGAACCAATATATGATTTCAGAATGCTTGCTTTCGTTTTATTTTCAATCTAAAACGAAGAGGACCACGATACACCATATAAGAGAAATTGGCTTGACTGCGTTTGAAGGAGAAGCGTAAACTTAGAACGCTGTTATTGCTAAAATGAACTCTTGTAACGCTTGTAATCAACCTTAGTATTTACAGTCCCTTTTTCAATAATTGACATAAAATAAAATCGTTAAACTTGGTGCGCAAATTATAAAAAAAATGTTATCTTTTACCAACTTATAAATCGCAAATTTTCGTAATGACCTTTTCTGTGTTCGTACTGTTGCAATATTGCCTGGCAAGCCGGACAGCAAGACGTCCGAGCGGCAATCAGGTCAGCATTGGGAAACCACAGAAGACAGCAACTCACCTCACCCTCCTCGTAGTTGCACAATATTGAGGACAAGCACGCCGATATATGGCGCAGTTACCAAGCAAACGAGGTCGGCCTGTCTGCTGTCGTCGGTCGGTCGTCCACCAGCACTCATCAGATCAACAGTTGTGCAGCTCTCCGCCGGGGACTCGGATCGAGCCCCGGCGGGTGCGTGCTCGTTCGTCGATGCCGTCTCCTCATCAATCCTGCTTCGGTACGGTCGTCAGATCTAGTTATGTGGCAGCAACCCTAAACTTAATGTAATAACCTAATAATCAATAATATTGCTTTCCCCTCCTAAATATATAGAACACATTGTAACCTATCTTGTATTCAGAGTACCTGCCATTGTAGTATAGTAAATACCCGTTTTACCATAACTGTCTTAAAGTCATTTAGCCCTAAATAATATCAAAATAAACCCACAGTGTAGCCACAATCTGAGTGGAACCCCAAAACTAATAATAACTTAGGAACTCCCAAAATAATAACGACTTACAAAATAATCATTTTGTAACAGTACGTTAAGTGTGAAATGAGCTCCCAGCTGAAACAATGACAACAACGTTTTCAATGAGCTTCTAAAACAATTTTCAAAATGCAAATATTTTGAAAGCAGCAGTCGTTACTTGATAAATTTTGCTTACTAAATTAAGATTTCTCTTACTTTCAGAATATTAGTAGGTATAAATTAGTTTTCTTTTATATGAAACATTTTGATTTATTTCAAAAGGATTGTTGTTACTCTGAAATTGTTATATTTAATTTCACGTAATATTATTAGAATATAAGCGATTTTTTTGTATAAAATCAAATTTATGTTAAAGCAATTTTGATTTTAATGATTAGAAACTTAACTTGTACTTGTAAAAGCATGTTTCATCAGTAGGATATTATTTTCTATTTCATACTTTGTTAATAATAACTTTGTTTTGTATAATAGCTACGGTTGTGTGTAAGTAAATACGTACGCCTAAATTCCACCATGTAAAACTCAGACATGAATAAAATAAAAGTTGAGACCTTCATGAAAACTCTTACCGAATCCCGCGCTGCCTTGTCAGATGTAAAACTGACCACTCGCCGGAGCAGCAACCAATGGACAAGTAGTTGAGGACAGAATGTACACACGACTTAAGGGCCATATCTATAGACCTCTTTCGAATGACAACCAACTGCTCACCAATACTTTCTCTATGGGGATAGCAGTTGGTTGTCATTCGAAAGAGGTTTATAATAATGGCCCTTAGAGTCCAGCCGGCAGTTGGTAAGCACCACGATATTACTGGGTTTCTATTGGCTATTCAGGACAAACTGAGCACTGCTTACAATTTTCTGATAGCTGTTATGCCTCCATCTTTAATATTTTAAATACGAGAACTTCCATGTAACCAGAAACATTTGTAAGCATTTTACAATTCTCAAAATTTTAATTGTTTAACCCCAATAAATACAATATATATTATTATTATAAGTGTTGAGAAGTGCTTAGTTTAAAGTGAACCACCTATATCAATGACATATATATATATATATATATATATAAAGTTTCGTGCATGATACACTTATTTGTCCTACGTTTTCATCTGCAGCGCTTCCTAAGCACCTGACCACGTGTGTTTGTGTAATTTATACTACTGTACCAGTCATAATTGTATTGCTCTGACATTGAACGGATGTCACTTTAGTGTAGGCTGCTAAATCATGTAGCTTTTCAAAGCAATTTGTCACGTACATTGGCTCGAGACACGTAGCCTATTTTCACTAACACGTGTTAAAATTTTTCCCACTTAACAGCTCAGTAAGCTGTGTACATATCACATTCAAATATTTCACCTACGCTAAGCAATGTATAAACATCATACATTAAGAATTAACGTAGTTCAAGCGATCGAAATCGTACGCCTCACGTTCTAAGCGAGTAAAGCCTCTCTTTAACCTAAAAACCATATAATTTATAAAGCTAGGAACGTGTAGTCAGCCAAGGAATTGAGAAATGCTGTACCTGTGAATTGTTTAAAAAAAAAAAACACACAAAATCATATCACACACACTTAAAAGTCCATTGGCTGCAACAACACCTGGTGAAAGTTGAAAGATATACATATGAATATAATTTTACACGTTGTCGGTGAATTCCTGTGTGCCCTTTATTAGATATAGAGTATAAAATTACGAATGCGAGGTGAAAAATAGATGAAATTTCTCATATATTTTTTGGTTGCTATTAAATTCATTAATATAACTCTGAAAAGATTATGTGCAAATCGTTTAACTTAAACACATCGCCAGTATCAATTCACAGCATTGGAAACGAAGACTCATTTTTCATTCATGTTTTACTATCTTTGAGTGTTCTGTTTGGCTTGTTCCCGAACTTGACTACAAATTTGCTGTATTAGCTTGCGAAAATATTTTACTTCTGTATTTAAACAACCCGAAATTAACTAGGGCATTTTCAGGTCACTACTTAAATTAACGAAGCTGTGTTTGTAATGGTGAAACACTCATCACTCCGGAGACTGTTCTAAGCTATACTTAAACTTAAGTATTGACTAGATGAAATAGTTTAGGAGGAGTTGGAGAAATCGGCCAAAAATGCTTAAAACTACAACAGTGTATTGCATATATTCGCAAAGGATGGTTGACAATGGTCGTCGCCTGCACGATGCGAGCTGGAAATAAATAAATATATATTTGTATCAAACACTGTTCAACTTTAAGTCATTAGACAAAAGTTAACAGAATACACATTTCATTGTTTACGAGGAAACACATGTTAATTTGACCATTTTGCTTCTCTGCACTCGTACAAACAGGAATAAATATCTAAAATATCGGAAATAAATTAATTTGTATTGGAAGTTTAAAGCTGAGCTACTTGAAAACACCTTTCTGATTACACAAGAAATGTTTTGTTTTCAAATAACTTATTTTTTTTTTTTAAATTGAAAAAGCAAATATTTTTTCTACAAATTTTTTTCAAATTTATTTCAGTACATTAGAGAAATATAGGATGTAGAAAACGTGTCTGCTAACAGATCTAGTTAATAAAGTTCTAAACCTTGTCTCATAATTAGAAAGAAATATTTTTACAGCAACAATTAAAACTGATTTTCAAAATAATACTACTTTAAAATGGCAACTAAATGTAATCGTAGACAACAGGCTCAAAAACTAAAGTAAAAAAATAAAACACGATGTGAACAAATCAAGTGCTGACAATTCACAGCCTTCTAATCTTTGAGAAATTATACAGAGCTATTTTCTTATTTCTCTCATGCTGTGTAGTGAAACCGTGATCTCTATCAGCTGTTCTGAGGCAACTTGCAAAAATAATGTTATTTGGCACAATGTAGCGACGAGTAGATTGTTTCCAAATATCATTCTCAAATATCTCGGCATATTATGTTCTGCTATAGGCTATCGGCATCTCTAACCGACTCCCGTTCATCTTCGTAGCAAATTTGAGTTTGCTTAGTTTTTTTGTTTTTTGTGTTCTTTGCATCTTCGTTTCCTCTACAGGACTGAAAGTTTAAGTATTGCATTTTGGCACGACATTAAAAGTTTGAACAGTGTGCAATGATTTTTAACAATACTACTACATGTATTTTACTATTGCGTTTCCTGCACATTTTCCCCAAAAATGTATATTATATTATTACAACTAAGACCACAGTACTATCACTGATATGTACATATGCAAATAGTTTCTAATGAACTGAGAATAAACTACGTATAAGGCTGTGTTTACATGCCAGACCGTTAAAATTAGAGCTTGCTTAAGTCCATATTCCAAAATGGAAGTTTCCTTGGAAGGTTCCACGGAATCTAGCATGGCCGCCAACATGGAGGCTTCTGTGTAAGTTTATATATAGGCTGTTCACTGTAAACTGAGCCCTCAGCAGAACTCGTAACGAATTAAAAATACGTTTTATTGGGCCAATAAAAGTTCACTTTTTAGAGTGTCGTATCATTTACACTGGTTTTTAGGTACAAGGAAGATTTGATATTAAAAATAGTAAAGATGGCTGCAAAACGGCCGAAAGAAAACTTCATGCAGTGCTCGCTCACTTTATCGTGAACGGCCTATCCAGCCTGTTGGTCGATTTCATGGAATGTTTGCTAATCGATCGAGCGCAATATTTCATGAAGGTTGTGCTACAGGATGTAAATGCTAACAATTTCGGATATTGTTAACGTACTTGTAGAATATATATTGTTCTCTTTGTTATTGCGGCTGTGGTCTATACGCGGTGACTGGAACACTCGCCTCCCACCCAGGAGATCCGGCTTCGATTTACAGCGGGGTCGGTCCCGAAATTTCGCATGTGGGAATCGTGCCGAAACGATTTCGCTGTTCGGCGGGTTTTCTCGGGGATCTCCCGCCCCTTCGTCCCAGCGTCGCTCCATTCTTACCTCATGCCACCCCTCAGCTGCGCTGAATACCTAGATGTTAAGTGCTGGCGAAATTATTTCACTTCACTTAGTTATATTATTACGATGATGTCACCAATAATTCAAATAAACAAACCCTCAAAAATGCCCCTGTAGTTATTTGTGCTGCATCAAGTATCGTACAACACGTTATCACAGAGAAACCTATATAACTTCCTGCATGGAGGTTTGCGTAACCTATTTTGACCTTGTGCAGTATGTTGTATTACGCAACACGTTTTTAATGCCATTTAATTTACTAACGAACTGTAAGGTACTTGACGTTTATTTTAAATTTTTAGAGATTAGTTTGAATTAACCGTCACGAAACTTATAGTATATGGTAGCAACAAAAAATAAATGTGTTTTTTAAATGTTAATTAATTGAGGAACGTGGGTACTACATTAGCATTAGCTATATGAGTTCAAATTTCGAAATTGTTCTGAAATATTATTGTTATATATTCGTTAAATAATTCTGTCACTGAGTTAAAAAATATTCGCAACAATATTTATTTCCATTGTAAATCTCTACTGACATGTGAAATGAGTGATGCAAGTAGCTCAAGTAATTAAGGGCTTGTTACCGAGTTTTGCAGTGATTTCGAAAATTATTTTTTTCATTGCTACCTAATACTCATATCAAAATTTCGCCCCACAGTTTTGACACTTATATGTTATGATTTGTAGCTGTATTTTTTGTAGAAATGTACTGAACTGTTTTTTAAATTTCATCACCCAAAGTAGCACGTTTTTTGTCGTGAAAATATGCAAAAATGAAGCAAAATATATTTTTGCTGACGAATGGTAAATAATTTTTAAAAACTCATCCACAGTATCGTGCATCATGTGACTGCGCATTGACTCTAATTTTTTAAAGCTTTTGGTTAAAAAATATTTGAGTTATTGGCACCAGTCTGAAAAAAAAACTCAAGAACAAGCCCTTAAGTAAAGTTTTTATTTCCATTATCTTCCTCTTTGGTCACGACATGGCGTTAAACCCGCTTTCTGAAAGAGTCTGTAAACACCTTAAATTCTCACAAATGACATCATGAGTGCTGTTACATACCAATGTGGTTGTCAGTATGTTTAACTTGAAGCAAGCAATCATAGTGGCCACTCTACTGGGTACCTCAGCCAGTTTAACTATCTTTATGTTTCCCATGCACCAATACCCTTAACCCTTACTGTCAATATAAAGACAGCTGCATAAACGAGAATGTTTGGTTCAGAGTACACTTATAGCAATTAAGCGCCGGTCTACGATGAGGGAGGTCCTGCGTTCAGTCCTCGCTTGGGCATAGTTGTTATGTTGTCCCTTCACATTACTGACTCTTAAGGGTGTTCAAGTGGGGAATAATTACAATTATATATTTGTATGACATAGTTTTAGTTTTATAGACGTTACTTTCTAGTACATTTTCCTCTTACAAAAATAAGTAACGAACCCAGTTTTCCCATAACAACATTTCAAAGACAAAATTTGCTTATTTTCACTTAATAGAAAACTGGAAAACCAATAAACAGTACGAAATTAAATAATTCACATCATAACTACATTTTCCGAGTTACTGCTTGAAGTATGTAAAAAAAAACTATTAAAAAAATTGTATCAAAAAATTTTTAATTTGCAAATTTTTTGTTATTTTCAGAAAATTTTTAAATACAAACATATTTTATAATGTGTTTTTACATGCTGGAACCCGTAGAACGTGACATGTAGTTTTGATGTGATGTTTTGTTCATGTCAATATGTTTACTGGTTCTCAAATTTTGTATGAAGTAAAAATATGCAAATTTTGACTTTGATATGTCATTAGGTGAACTTAGTTTTTTTGTAGTGTGGAAAATGTACTTTCGAGTAATGTCTACAAAAGGAATTATATTTTATACAGATATAAAATTATATATTTTTTCCCACTTGAGCGCCTTTAAGACGTTTTTAAATGGCCGTAAAAAGCTTCTCACCTCATCACACTTAGGCCTGTAGTAAACAAGTTCCTAATGTAATCACGCTGTACAAATGGAACATATCGTTTGTATTTTAAAACATTAATTTCATTAGTTTATTTTCACAGTCAACAATATCGACACAGCTTACATTCTTCATTGGTTCCAAAGTATAAACGAGCACGTGGGTGAAGGAAGTACTTTTCTCGACATAAAATTCATTCTATGAAACAAGAGAAAATGAAAATTAATTTGTGACTGGAATTTCGACGGATGTAATAATTGAGTTTGTCATATTGGCGGTTGTTCATCTGATAGCTGGGCGCGAGGGACTATTGTAACTCCTGCTTCAACCTCCAAGTCGTCAACTCGCAGAGTCCCACGTCGACGCTCGCAGATACTCTGTGAAATTCAGTTGGGTTGCGTTCCGCGA
>PNEQ01126202.1:17473-30811 GCA_003012365.1 Medauroidea extradentata
TTTTTTTTTTTTTTTTTTTTTTTTTTTTTTTTTTTTTTTTTTTTTTTTTTTTTTTTTTTTTTTTTTTTTTTTTTTTTTTTTTTTTTTTTTTTTTTTTTTTTTTTTTTTTTTTTTTTTTTTTTTTTTTTTTTTTTTTTTTTTTTTTTTTTTTTTTTTTTTTTTTTTTTTTTACGTATCGAATACATCCCACATATTTAGAGGACTTCCAGGGTTGCTACAGGTCTGGAAAACAAGGAAAACTTGGAAAAGGGTCAGAGAAATTGTTTTTGTTGACTGTAAATTAAAATTACATACAAACAATAGGGGTAGTGATGGACTTACATACAAGGTGGCCTACTTCCAATAATTTTGTAAGTGAAAATGATGTTAATTATATAAAATTCCCCAAAATGTAATACAAAATTATTTATCTGAGCCTAAAAAATTATAGAATACATTTTCAAGCAGAGCAATAACTGAGAATTGAAAAATAGGGGTCTAGAATATGAATATAAATTTAATTAATCAGAACGTTTCAAGTTGATTTTTTAGTTTAGTAGTCTTACGATTCTTTTTAAAATATTGGAAATTCTTAATTTTTGTCCGGAATACCTGGAAAAGTCAAGAAAATTTAATTCCAACGCTGTGTAGCAACCCTGAACGTAACTGAAGCACGAACAGCGTAGTAGCGTGTCACGTCTGTTGGTTTTTACGCGAAACTTTAAACTTGTTCCGAACAGTAAGATATCCGGAAATTCCTCGAAATCATTTGAGAACATGTAACTTTCAAAGTTCTGTACACGTTAATTTCTCCTGTCGTACTTTAGTGACTGTTACTGCAACTCTTCCTAGAGGACAATAGCAGATCTGCTTGTAAACACTTACTAACTCAAGCTCTACCTTGCCACGTGTACAATTGGCCACTCACTGGAGCAACAAACAATGTATACAAGACGCTGAGGACCTAGTGTGCACAGGACTGTAGAGCGCAGTTTTACAGTGGTTTTGAAAATACTTTTTGAAACAGATTAATTATCATATCTATGCATCACTACATTGTTTAGCACAAATATATAATAATTGGTACCTACCTAATTTTTTGGCAGCATTAAATCTCAAAGTTTTACAGCCATTGCACTCAAAGTATCACACTTAATGTTTTAATAAGTCAAACTCCAGCAAATTTTTTTTGCGAACAATCTATGCATTATTTTGCAAAACGCTTACATATAACAGTGTGTTGAGTGCCTTATCTTAGTCTTGAATTTTTTTAATGATTTATTTTAAAATATTTGAAGTATTTTGCATCAATGTGAAAAATGAAAAAAAAAAAAAAAAAAAAAAAAACATTGCTTAAACCCGCAAAATTTTCGTATATCTACCAATTCGCAGATACAAGAAAAATTCACGTTTTCTTTCGGGCTCAAGCTGGAATTTTGAAAAATGTAGATTCATATTACTTTTGAAATTGGACCTCGAAATATTTGACACCTCCTGGAGGGTCCTAAGACAATATACTAAATATATAACAAAATGCGGGCTCAGTCACGTGGTACCACTGTGCTAGCGAGCAGCCAACGAAGAGCTGTTGTCTGCGTAAGTGCGCAGATATTCTTTTACTGTACCATAAAGTTTAGCTTGCGGTAAATAAATCATGATTAACAGCAATATAAGAAATTTAAACACCAAATATTCGATGATACGTGAATTTTTCTTATCACTTTAGCTGCTTCTCAAATCTATTCCTTAGGATAATTATTACTCCCTTATTCGACCATACTGCGACACCGCTCTATCATTAGCCTGTCCAGCTACTTGCATCCCCCCCCCTCCCAGTAAAAAAAAATGTTTTTGATACATTTCATTCAATCTTCAATGTAGTAAGAAAATAAACTTGTTGGCTTAACTCAATGACGGGTGGCGGTAATGTTTTACGAGCATAATCGTTGAATAATAATTGTGATGCTGCTTGTAGAAGATCTGAAAAGTATAATGATGAGAACTTTGTAAGTTTTTAATCCTGATTTGAATATGAGTTTCACAAATGATTTACTATAGTGGATTTATTATTGTATTTTATTCCCAGTTAGTATCTGTTTCTGATATTAGTTCTAAGAAGTTCTGATGCAGAAAAAAAGTGTATTTTGTGTAGATTCAAAATTTGTCACATAATGTTAGTGGTTTTGGTGGAAATACAAATTTTTTACATTCCATCAATTGAGCTGAAGTTGAACATCGGGTTGAAACTGACGAAACATAAAAAAATATAACATGTTTAATGATAATTACGTATCGAAGCTTACAATTTCATAAATGCTCAGAAGTAATTGGTACTTACTCTAAGTGAAAAATTATTTCTATCTTGCCGTTATATATAATGACAAAATAATTTATATATATATATGTATGTATATGTATGTATATACACACATACATACATACTAGCATTTACCCGCGGCTTTGCTCGCACATAATTTGGTCCTCGAAAAGACGCCACGTTTGAAACACATTGGAAGTTGACGTAGTACGCCTCGGTTCGGGCCTTCGGCCCTCTTTATCTTTCTGGAACCTGCGCCCCCCCCCCTCCCCGCATACCGATTACAGCGTCATCTAGTGGAGTTATTGAGGAATATATATCGTGAAAATATTCTCCATGTTCAAATATCTATGTGCACAATTTTCATTGTTGCGGGAATATACATTGTTGCAGGAATTTATAATATAAGTATATATTTTTTATTCGTTAATTTTTCCGATATTTTAATAGTTATTCTGTTATTCGGGGCAAAGTCGAACCTAAAAAATTAGAGATCATTAAAATCCGTCCAGCCGTTCTTGAGTTATACGTGGTATAACTAAACCGACTTTGTTTTATGTATATAAATAAGCATAAAATGCATATATAAATACACGCACACACACATATGTATATATATATATATGTGTGTGTGTATATATATGTATGTATATGCACACAGGTAAGGAAATTACTAGCCCAAATTCCGGGAGGTGAATCCAATTGGAAAAGGAAGCAGATATTATATGGGGCACTTTTAAGACAAGTGAATATTACAGGAGCTATGAACCCTAGAAAATTAAATATAAAAATAGTTTCAGAAATGGTTAGGAGTTAAATAACAATTCCGTAGGGAATAATAAGTGTTATTGAGATTTTCAACTTGTAATAATTCGACCTTCAAACCTTGCCCTTTCGTGAATATAATATAATAACGGGCCACCCTCAAGTTGCATAAAATTACTTTGCCGTCAGGTTTTATGAACATTTCATGCTGTCTATTTGAGAAGTACATTGTAAGGTACAACAAAGGTCCTCTTGTTGTAATCTCCTAGGACTGAACCGTTTACAAGGAACATGCATACAGTTGTTGCTGTGACAATAACACAACGTCTAGTACGTTAACACAAGTGTTACTTCCGCCAAGGAATTATAAGCCATGCTCTCAAAAAAATGCTACCTGCGATGCAGTTTTTAAAAAACATGTTAATAAATAAATACAATTATCGTTAAAAACCTTATGCTCGAATCAGTAAATTTGGTAAGAAATTTGGTTGTTCAGCATTTTTACACCGTGTTATTTTTTTTCGAAGAGAAAGATTCATAAATTTTGCAAACATAGCATTCCTTTTTGCACAGTCTGAAATAATTGCAATCGTTTTGAATATGTTTCATTTATTTGTAATAAAATGACAGAAAATAAGGGCTATGATCACCAAAACAACAAGCAATGCTCGCAAAGTCATCTTTTCTTAGCTCTTCGTTACTGTCATTCAACGAAATAAACGCAATGAAATTATATTAGGATTTACCAAACGGATGCATCGATGTTTGGAATATTAATGAGTTTTCTCCAAATGAAAAATTATATGTTTACAGAAATGCTGCAAATCTTTGTTACCAAATTTTTAAAGTCGAAGCTGAGTTTCTCTTTTTTAGGTTTATTTCGCGGGATTTTGTGACATGTTTTTCTTTAATACATCCCAGGGTTTTTTTTCTTGGGAATAAGTTACATGCTCAAACCAACAATTCCTTGGCGGAAGTGTCACTTTTTGCCTACGTACCAGGCGTTGGTTACTGTCATAACAACAGTTGTGCGTATTGTACTTGTAAACGGTGAATTCTATGAGCTTGCAACAAGAAGACCATATTTGTTATTTACTATTTACTGCTGGAATATGCATAAAATGATAAAAAAAAAAAACGTGAAGGCAAAGTAATTTCATGCAATTTGAGGTTGGCTTCCTTATTATTTTCATGAATGTGGAAGGTTTAACGGTGAATTTTTTACAGGTTAAAGATCTCATTTGCATTTAACGTCACCTACACAGTAAAAAAAAAAAAATATGTACTTTTACAAAAAGTTTTTGGTAACATTACAAAAACATTTTGTAAAGTTTACAAGAACTTGTATTTTTACAAACATTTTTGTATATTTGCAAACATTTCTGTAACTATACAGACAAATTTTGTATATTTACTGCTAATATCTGTTTAAATTTACAACACTTTTTTGTAACATTACAAAATGTTTTGTAAAATTTGTCAGGTCTCCTAGGTTTATTTGGTTTCAAATCGAAGAATTTGCTCATTAACGTTTATTTTACTAGTTCGCAAAGGTGTTTACTACGATATTTCTAACCACTTTAAAAGTTTTCTGACATCTTACTTTCATTACCTGATTCATTACGTTCTGATATTAGTTTACAAGATTTTCCTTGTAAATGTACAAATTTTTTTAGTGTGTACATAATTGTAATTTAATTTCTAACGATAACTTTTTTTTAAATTTTTACCAAACACTATTTTTAAATTTGATTTTCAAGGGCTCATACGCTCCTTAATATTCACTTGACTTAAAAGTGTCCCTTACATTGTCTACTTCTTTTTTCGTGAATACTCCCGGAGTTTGAGCTATTTATTTACTAACACCCTGTATATATATATATATATATATATATATATATATATATATAATTATGTGTGTGTGTATTCAAACTTCGCCCCAATTGTCAGTATCCAAATGACGTTCGCTAAACAGGCGCGCTAGTGCATTAAAAATGGCGAATGTGGTAACCATCTAATAGCATTGAGTTACCTCTCTTTCCTTTAGATTTACATGCTCTTTGAATGAACCTCTGCCTTTCAATTTATGCTCTTTAAACACATATACGCGAAATAGGATGTCATATACTTAATAAACTACACAACCATGCCTTGAAAGTCCGTTTTATATTGTTCATCTTGTTCATAGCAAACAAAAAAAATGTCATGCTAACAGGTAATACGGCCCACTCGTGTTTTGAATGGGCCTTATTTCCTGCCGTGGAGTTTTAAGTACATTTAGCTTTATTTGTTTTAATTTAAATACCAAGAAACACTCGGGGGCTGTTGACTGCCATGTTGTCCGTGTTGTATTTATTTTCATATAAGAAGAGCGGCTTAAAGAAACTATGTCAGTTACTATGAGTAACGCCGAGAAGAGTCAGACGATGATATGTCACTCTTTCAAAGATTGGCCAATCTTTTGAAGACACAATTTCAAGTGCAACATCAAACGTAAGCGTCACACAATCCTCCGCAAGAAGACTATGAACTACAGAGCTCAAACCCTTAACATAAATCTCATTGGAAAATAATCTGTCCAACACACTGCTACCATGATTCAACCAACCACTTCGAAAGGTAGTGACGAGCCATTGCTAAAATTTTGTTGCAGACACGAGGGCATTTCTTTCGTGCAATACCTGGATCCACGAGAAGTGGCTGGTGGCGATGTCCTAAAGGTAATGAGTAGGCTAACTAATGTGGTTTATTGTTATCAATTCATTGTAAGCTTTAACTTTATTGTTTACGGTTCTTTTATTTTTAATTCCGGTTGATAGTTTCAACTGGTGGACACGATAGTTAATGGCACTGACAGTTTTGAATTTGTAAATTAATGACTGGGCAGTTAAAGTTATTTGTAGATGCACATGCGTGTGAAAAAAAAAATCTGAAACAATTGGAATTTTATTTGTTTAGTTTTTATTTAATTATCCGGCGAAGTATGTAATTGCTTTAAAGACATGTAACTTATTTCTCACAATTCAATTGATGCAGTACACTTTTTTTCCTCATCCATTAAAAATTTTAATTGGTGTTTTCTTATTTAGGAATTAAAACAGTGTTATACAATTAGAAGATATTTATGATAATTTATTTGTTCAAACTTTTCTCCAATCTGCGTTATTGCTCTGAATCTGTAGTGTCTACCAATAGGCATAAGTTTAATTAAAGTCTAATTAAAATTGCAATAAAATACGTTTAGTTTAAAAGTGATTTTGTTTTATTTTTACGTGTAAGAAATAAAATATTTATCATTATTTTTCTACTTGTGTTTTAAATGTGAAGAAGTTACAATTTTTCTGGCAATTTTTTTATTATAATATTTTTAACATGGGTCTTATTATATGCTGCTGCAGGTAATATGGCCCAGTTAAATATATTTGTGTTTTTATTTATGAAGTTACGAGGATTTATTGATATCGGCAAGTTTGTACATTATTTACGCAGGAGACAAATAAACAGTCATTTTAACTTCTAAACATTCTTGTATATCATCAATATCGAAGTAGTTATTTGCCATTGTTTCGTAAGTGGGCTTAATTTGCCCCCACCCCCCCTTTACCATACTTTATTTTTCCATATAACTGTAGCTGCTTCTCAAACCTATTTCTCAATTAAATTATTGCTCCCAGTCCATTTCCTCGAACCTACTGCGACACCTTCCTATCATTAGCCTGCTCATATACTTACCCGCCCTCCCGCAAGACGAGTTCCTTAGATACATTTCATTTATTTTTCAACGGGTTCGGAAAATAACGTTTTTAATTAAATGCTTTTTTTTAAATGAATCATATCATACATATTTTATTTTTTGACTGTTAAAAGAGTACTGTAACACAGTCTTTAGTTGTATAGTATCAACAAAAATTGTATCTGCCTAAATTTACTTTAAAGAGTTTCATATTAAAGATAATATAACTATCCTTTGCGGAAAAAAATGTTTTTGTGTAAAGTTCACCAGACTGATACAGATAACCCGGAGTTTCTCGATGAGACACAAACTAATTACACTATCGCTTTCAGATCAGTTGACACGCGTGGTTTCTGTGTGGACAGACGCACAAAGCGGTTAGTTACGAGACTGGAACACCCCCCCCCCCCTGCCAGCTCCACTCTGGAGAGTCACAATAGCGCGAAATCTGAGCCTGCTGACCTGCGGTGGCTTTCAGAGCTGCTGGCGATGACAATCGATAGCACCTTGTTTCGACCACGAGAATCGATAATGCCAATCTCGCGTACGAGAGCTACCATTTTCAAATATGAATGTGCGATATTGTTTCATTTCCATTTCACAAAATTGGTTCAGAGTGATAAACTTTGTGGTTCACAAAACATATTACTAGGAAAGGGTACAGGAAGATTGTTTTTATAAAGCGTTTGTTAATTTTCATAGTGTATAAAAAGGGAATATGTACTCGTATTTACAAACATGAACTTATATTAACAAACAAGACGATAAATATTCCCTTATTGAACGACGTAAACAATGCCAATGTTTTATCGCAGATACGTAAAATGGTATTATGTTCTGATAATTAAAGGATGTACATTTTGGAAACAGACCTCTAGATCTGACTTATATTCGTGGATATTATGTATACTGTTCCGTAGTGTTGGTCAAATTACAGTGTATTTAATTTGCTGCTTTGAACAACAATAACATATAATGTACGTATCATGATTGCCAATCGAGTACTGTTTACGAAACTATATTCATTACAATAATGCATTACTTGTAACCTATTAGGCTCGATGAAATTTTCGTATGCTGACTACGCTTATAACTCAAAATGATTACGCAAACTCTGCCAATATTTAATTAGATATTTTCTTGTTAGTAAGTTTCAACAAATCAAACACGTAATCTTACAGAAATTCGTTGAGTATCTGCCTGAGTATTACAGTTTATGAGTTTATTTTATGTTAAAAAAAAAACCAAATGAGTGTGTTTTAAGCAGCACTCAGAAATATACAATTTTTGATGTAAGAAAAAATCAAGAAATTCACTAACAATTCATTGTAATATAAATATGTTATTTACCAGCGGTATAAAAGCGTACTGGCTCTTCTAAAATGTAACATTTTTTGCGAGGTAGATTTCCTAAAACGTAGAACCTAATACATATATAAGCTTAAAGTGAGGATTCAGCTTTAGTGTACAGTTTGTTTCAATTTTGAGTTAAGAATTTGGTACATTTCGTTTTATTTATAATTATTTAAGAAGCTCTTAGTAGTTTCCAACATTTATACGTAACAACATTCTGCTCATTATTTAGCTATCTGAGGAACATTTTCGAAAGTTTATTCAGACACGGTACACATTTAGAAGTAAGTGTGGTAACGTGAATTCAAAGTTGTAGGTTCATGTTGGGCTTAGTAATAATGATCCCCCGATTTATTAGAATTCATGGAATAAATACATACTTTTAATACATTTATTCAATAACTATAGGACCGATAAAGAGCAAATTCAAATATTTATATCAAATTGTCAAAACTTTAATTTAACTTGTATTTATTATTGTTTGTCCAACATGTTAGACCATAGTACGTAAAAAAATGTAGATATTATTTCAAGGTTTTTAGATGAACAAGACTGTTTTTAACTTTTAAGGTTAATTTTTATACACGTTGAGGTTAGTATGCTGATAAGTTATTTTTGTAACTTCTTGATTTTCTGTAAAATCTGAGTTTCTACATGTGCCCGTATTGTTATTCTTGGAAACATTTTCCTACTTCGGATTGATAAAGAAACTATTATCCACAAATGTAACCTTTTTCTTTATGTTTATCCTTGAATATGAAAAAAAAAATAGTGAAAAATAGATGATGATGGTGGATTTAGGACTTTAAACTCACCCAACTGAAGATAAAGGATAATATTACATCCAGTCATCTGTTGTTAAACTGAAAGCAGCTATATACACTCCAGCCCTGGTGTCACGGGATTCTTTCTTTATCTTGTTGTGTATTTATTTTTGTTTTGCGTTTCTCCATGGCGTGTCTTATAAATTTTTGTTTGTGGAAATGTATATCCATTTGAATTATAACATGGCCTTAAATTTTATTGCGGAAATTTCCTGTCTCTAATAATAGATTGTTTCTCCTAAAGAATTGGTCGATGACACTAAAAAAGAAAATGGTTTCTTCAAGTAACAGATAGGTACTTAAAGATAACAGATAGTTCCTTCTATATAATAAGTAGTTTCTTCTACAGAACAGAACTATGCCTCTGCTACAGAACACATATATCGTCGTACATAATGGATTGTTTCTTCTCCAAAAAAAAAAAAAAAAAAGTTGATTATACAGAACTGAAATCATTCTTCTAGAGAACAAATATTTCCTTCGGCGGATCAGATTGTTCCCTCTATATACTTTATTAATTCCTTCTATTGAACAGAATATTTATTTCACATAACACATAAAATATTTTAACAGCTTATTGGCTATGTTTTATTTTACAGAACAGAATGGTTCTTCACAGAACAAACCGTTTCATCGAAATAATGTATAGTTCCTCCGAAACGAGAGATCTATTCTTCGACATGAAATATTAGGTTTTATATAAAACGGATTGTTCTGTTTATTTAGAAGAAAACACATTGAAAGATCTTGCATCAATATGGGCCGTACCGAGGACAAATGAGTCAGTGATGTCATATATGAAGGTCCAATAGGTAATGGTCCCACATAATGTAATTTACAATTGTATGTACCTTAACCTTTGTTCTCGCTAGAGCTCCATGGTAGGCAGTGTTCTTAAGAGCTGAAAAAAAAAATGTTTTTCTCGACGACTTGTTGGGCAGCTCTGTACGCCAATCACAGATACGAGTGGCCGGGCGAATTGTGGCTGTAAAGAGACGACTGAGGGTGGAAGGATGCTACGAAGAGCACTCTCGGGAGATAGTACACTTCACCATGGCGCGGTGTGACAGGTGAGACTCTCAAACTGCGATCCATAACACACACGCGCGGTTGTCCGATACCCGATACAGCCTCTATCAACCACCCCCTCTCGTACCTGCCTTACCACCCCTGCCTCGCGGTGAAATGGACTGTCTCTACCCCCTTCCCCTCGTCGTCCCTAGAGCAGATACCACGCCGGCTTGAAAATAAACCCCACGTGACAATATTTCAGGGGGGAGTACGTATCTATGCGCGCGACGTCTATAGCAGCACCGTAGGATGGGAGAGCGACACACGAACAGAATAACGACGTATACAGAAGCAAAATAACCTGGCGGTGCTTCTGTCGTAAGTGTACTAGGCATGTTGCCACAGAAAAAAACAAACACCAACCAAATAATTTACTGTTTAAGGAAAACCCTACACTCATATACACAGAAATATGTTTATATGTGTGCGTATATACATATTATATATGTATACATATGTAATACATACATACACACACACTCATACACAGGTTTAGCTTCAAATGCAGCAGAGGGATACAATCAACTACAATTACTTTTATATTTTACACACACACATAGGCCTATATATATATATATATATATATACGTATATATTATACATATCATTGTGATAGTTTGTATCTCTACGCTACATTTGAAAATAAACATCGCCACGGTGATTTTACTTACATAAAATTGTAAAATGTTGACTTCTACATACCACACCTAAATGAAATGATGTGTTATTTATTAAACTTACTTTTAACATACACGAGTATTATAAAACACTTAAATTAATATTGGCTTACGAAAAAAAAACTACAGTTGACTAGTGGTATACATTAAACTATATAGTAATAATATCATGATGGGGAACAGTAAAATCTACCTCCACGCAAAATACTCCATGGACAGTAAAATCACGCTGCTCATCAAGGAGAAATATAAAATTAATAATTAACTGCACAGAAACAGCGTATCGCATTATTTGCCTTAAAACTGCAGTCTTTGTGCTTTTACTGAACTATGTTCTCAGCGCTACTTCTCAGTAGAATTTAAAATTTAGCAAAAGTGAGCTTGTAGTCATAGTCACATTCTGGTAACGTGTAACACGTTCACTTGTGCAGTCTGCTGAAAATTAAGATGTTATAGTACGTTAACAAATCATATAGAATACACAGTAGGCCTAGTTGATATTAAAAACTATTACTGAATTTAAATTAGGAAATGTTTGAAACTGAGTTAGAAATCGTCAGATAAGCGATGCAAATTTTTTAAATTTGGATTTATATGTTATGCTCTAACAGGTTTATTTCAAAAGTGAACCTGAAGCTAACGAAGTGTATACATATCTATGTATAAAATGAACACTGACTGACTGACTGACTGACTGACATATCAAACAGCAGCCCAAACCACTAGACATATAATTGTGAAATTTTTTGTGTGGTTCCCCCCAGGTCGTAGGCGAGCACAAAGAAGTGATTTTTCGAATTCCGGACTCTAAGGGGGTGAAAAGGGGTGAAATGTGTATGCAAAGAAACGTCGACAGAGCTCGAACCCGACGGCCTATCATCGTGATCTTTACTTTAATAGGACACTCGTAAAAATGCATATTGGCCAATGTAAGGATTTTTCGTAATTTAACATCTAAGGGGGTAAAAAGACCTTAAATGTGCCGATTAACTATCGACATGTATCGAATCCTTCGGTATAAAGAGTTGGTATTCACTTCAAAATGTTGCTTACGTAAATACCCAAAAAGTAACTTTACGATTTTTTGAAATTCGACCCCCAAGCAGTAAAAAGGGGCAAAATGTGTTTTTTATTAATCATCTGTATCTTTGAAACACAATTGGCTATCGTTGTGATTTTTACTTTAATAGGTTACGTATACAAATGTCTATGACAGGACTCCATGACGTTTCGAAATTCGTTAGTTAAAGGTGTGAAAATACTTGAAATGTGTTTTCGATTATCCCTCCATATCTATCGAACCAATTGAGATGTAGAAGTGTTCTTTGCTTTAAATTGATGCTTTTGTAAATATCCCAATTATCATTAAAACATATTTCCTGAATCCAGCCCTAAAGAGGTTATGAAAGGATGAAATGTATTTTCGAATCACAATCGATATATATGTATGTATGTATATATATATATATATATATATATATATATATATATATATATATATATCGTTGATTTCTATATAGCGACGTGATTTTGGTTTAAGATTCATGTTTACTCAAATACATTAAATGTAATTTCACGGATTTTCGAAATTCGCCACCTGAGGAGGTGAAAAGGGGTCAAATGTGGTGAAAATATTTTCAATTAACTGTCGATATATCTTGAACCCAACGGGCTATTGTCGGGTTTTTCACGTTCAAGAGACGCCAGCAAAATGTGTTAATTTTGAATTAAATTATATGTTGTGACAGGTTGAACGAAGAGTGAGAGAGAGAGCGTGCGTGAGTGTGTGTGTATATATACGCCTCAAAATATGTAATATTTTGTTTTGGTCTCACTTAGTAATTTCTTTAGCCAAGAATATGTGAAAACCTAAAGGTAAAATGTTTGGTGATGCAAAGAAAATAATTTACTTGGAGGTATATTTTCTTAATCAAACACAACCATTGTTTTTATTGGCTTTTCTTCGAGTACATTACACAGATTTATTTAAGGATTTACGTGAAAATTTGGTATTTGGTTTTAATAAAGCTATCTACCCTTAAATACATTTTTTTAATTTTCAACGAAAAATAAATACGTAACAACTAGATGTATGTCTGTTTGAAGGTCATGCGTTTTACAAGGCAAACTTAAAAAAAAAACGCACATTTATTGTATAACTCAGACTGACTACGACTAGTAAATATGTAAAAACTACCAGTTGTATCTGAAACTGGCAGGTTCGAGTCTTTGTCGTATCTCACCTTATTTCCCTTATATTTTTTAACTAAACTAAATGAACGGTTAACACTAGAAACGCCATGGCGGTCATTTTGACCGATATTAAATTTCATGTTATTCTTCTGCTTCCGTTAATTCTCTGAAACACTTGATACTACATGACTTTTACTCTTATGTATAAATGTTATTGTAAAAAAAAATTGGTTGCCATTGGTCATCTGGTTTTTGTGTATTTTAATTCTATACCTAAAAGCTCCAAATCGGTCAATTTGACTGCAAACCAAATCATGCACGTGCTGCCACCTAATTTTGTCCGGAAAAAGTTTTGTGATTTGAAACATAAATTCTACTTTCTCCAAGTTGTCAAATATGTAAAACTGTACTCTGTGGCTCAAAGAA
>PNEQ01126207.1:0-41222 GCA_003012365.1 Medauroidea extradentata
AAGTTCTCCTGGACTGACGACAAGATAAGAGAAGAACAACAAAGTGACCCAGACTTGTGCCCAATATTGGATTGGAAAGAGCAGGACCACCGGCCAGAATGGCAGGATCTATCTGAGAAGAGTGCTACAACTAAGGCATATTGGGCACAGTGGAATTCACTTGTTCTGAAGAATGGTGTCCTCTACCGGAACTGGGAGACTGCAGATGGCAGACATGAACACATACAGTTGGTCCTCCCAGAGAACAAGGTCCCAGAGGTACTGAAGGAACTCCATAATTCAGTGTCAGGCGGTCATTTCGGCATTAATAAGACACTTAACAAGATTCGAGAGAGATTTTATTGGCTTCATTGCCGCGAAGATGTCGACAGATGGTGCCGAATGTGTGACGACTGTGCCGCAAAGAAAGGTCCGAGGGTCAGAGGCCGAGGTCGTCTTCAGAAGTACAATGTCGGTGCCCCATTCGAGAGAATGGCGGTCGACATCTTGGATCCCTTGCCAGTAACCGAGAAAAACAATCGGTAATTGCTGGTGGTGCAGGACTACTTCACCAAATGGCCAGAGGTTTTTCCCATACCGAATCAAGAGGCCAGTACAGTGGCTGATGCACTGGTCGAACATGTGTTCTCAAGGTTTGGAGTGTCATTGGAACTTCACTCGGACCAAGGGTGGAATTTCGAAGCGAACCTGTTCCAAGAAGTGATGAAGATAATGGGTATAAAGAAGACTCGAACCACTCCGCTACATCCACAATCTGATGGAATGGTTGAACGCCTAAATCGCACCCTGGAGCAGTACCTATCCATCTTTGTATCCGATAATCAAAAGGATTGGGACTCCAAAGTACCACTGTTTCTGCTGGCATACCGCTCTGCCATCCACGAAGCAGTTAAGGTGACTCCAGCAAGGATGCAGTTTGGAAGAGAGCTCCGTCTCCCGAGCGACCTGATGTTCGGACGACCGGCGGAGGAAGACCAGATTGCATCTCCAGTGTATGCCAGCGAGTTACGTCGCAAGTTGAAACACACTCACAACTTTGCCCAGCGACACCTTAGGATCAACACCGACAGGATGAAGACTCGCTACGATAGGAATGCAGCTGATGAAACATTCCAAGAAGGTCAACTGATGTGGTTGTACAACCCTTAGAGAAAGAAGGGGTATTGTCCCAAGCTGCAGAAGAATTGGGAAGGCCCTTATGAAATAGTGAAGAAGATCAATGATGTTGTATTTCGGATTGTTCGTCGAGGCTCTCGGGCGAGAGGACCTAAAGTTGTACACATCGACAAATTGGCCCTCTACGATGGACCTGAGGCTGCTGTGTCTGTTCGGGACGAACAGACTTAAGGAGGGCGCAGTGTTGCGTGCCATGTACCTGGAGGCCAGTGGTCGGCGGCTGTTTCGTAACACCTTGAGGGCTGGCCGATGATTCAAAGCTCGGGTGGCTCATAGTAAGAATCCCGCCGAAACTACGTCATAGATACCTGCGCCAACTCCTCTTAACCCTTCGAGGGCGGCCGACGTGACTACAAGCACATCTGAAACATGATGAAATATCTATTTTTAGACCCCTGTAATGCGGGGAACACCCGACTGTCTGGGATAGTATAAAAGCACATAATCGGCACATTTGAGGAGAGTTCGCTATTGGTAGTGCTAGAGGAAGGTGCTACGCCTGTGGAGAGAGACTGGTGAAGACATCTTGGTGACGTCAAAGTCTACTGTGAGGCGGTAGGGGGCTACCTTCGGAGCAGTGTTGGCGATACAAGAGGACTGCTGCGGCGGGCTGACAGGCGAAGAGGAGGTGCGCGACGGGAGTCGAACAGAAGACCTCAAGAGTGAAGACATCGGTGCACTCGGGGTGCTGCGCAGCACATGGTGAGCCATCACCACTTCGGACTGATAAGGTTGTACATTGTCATTATTAGAAATACCGTTGATTGGATATATTACTTAATTTTATTGTGATTTATAGTGTTTAATTAATAGATGGTAGACTTTTCTTGTGTTTTAATTGTCAAAGTTAATTAACGTGTCTGTGACACAGGAGTAGTTGTGTGCATAACTAATTGTGTTGTGAGAGTTCTAGTTAATTACTGTTTTGTGTATTTCGTAGCTTTGTGAGCTATTAAATCCAGTACTTAATTTTACTCTTTTATTTGTAATTATAAGACCTCTATCCCAAAGAACTCATGGGAATTGCCCACATATAAAGTTTATGTATCAAACTTGTAACAATAGGTTAGTATGTATAAACAAAAAAGATGGTTCACAATTACATCACCAATGACTGCAGTACATAACATATATATGTTTCTGAAAATTACGCTTTCAAGGACAACGTATTTTAACTAAAGTTGTTTGGTAAATGTATGTGTACAACAATATGTATTGTATATCGAAATGATCATGTTTGAAAGTGTTAAAATTATATGCAGTACGCCGTGTTAAGTTATTAATGTCTAGTACGTAATATGTTCATGTAATTGTAGAAAAACACCGACTGTTTGTTTAAAACCCACGTAATAGACTATGTCTACATTCATAAATATATAAACGTAATTTTGCAAAATTTTTGTTATGTTACCTTATAATGGATGTGTTTATCAACAAAACAGATGTTCTAAAATTACTTCACCAAAGTGTGCATAATATCGCAGCGACAAGGTTAATTAAAGTGTGCCTACAGTGACAGCACATCAGCACATTTTAACCATTATAGGCCGGATATAAATGTGCACAACTGCGCATACATCCACAGTTTTCTACAGAAAATTCCATTTTTTATTCTCTAAAACCTCAATAATATAATTGTAATATACTCTACATAATGTAGTGTCAAAACAGTTACTTATGACAGTAGCATCTATTATGATTTGCGCAACTTCGTTGAAGACTACGGCGTGACCACGTTTGTGCATTCGCAAGAAAAATTGACGTCACCTCGTCGGCAAAGTGCGCGTACTGGAATGAGATCCATTCTTGTTACTCTTAACGTCCGTGGTTCTAACTTTCATCACGTACAGCAGCACTGATTGTTGAATCATGGGCACACTTTCAGAATGTCTTGGATTCAAATCGTGAACCGGCCATTTAATATTTATTGTTTTTTACGTTATTTTAAAATCATTCAAGGAATACATATAGAGATGGTTTGTTACTATAGCCAATGATAAGTCATTCATCAGTTCTCACGATTTTGTTTTGTACACTTTTTTTCAGAAGCTTCTTTACGCATTGTGTTAGCTTCCGTGCTATGTTTGCCTCACACAGTACGTTTATGACAAAAAACGACTTTCAGAAAGTGAAGTTGGTATATGAATAAACAGTGCAATAACTAGATACATCTGAAACAAAATTTTTAATTTAATCTTTTCGTCGTGGGTTGAGTTCCTTCTGCGGTTTAAACGACCAAACCGAAATTCCAGTTACTACTGTGGCCGTTTAGGAAATAATATTAGTCGAGCAAAAACGAAACGTAAGCGCACATTATAAAGTTAAATTAAATCACTAACGATTTATTTTAATTAAAGTGAATAAACAAATTCGTAAAGAGTGAGTAAAGAAATATAAATATTTAGTTTTAAAAATTTGTATGCTAATTCATAAATTATATGTTTTGTTGTTTACAATCAGTTCCTTACACAAAAATATACTTTTATGCATTACATTTTGACGTTGTGCTTATCGATATTTCCTCACATCGTATATTAGCAAAGCGAATGTTGCAGGAACGCGAGTTTCACTTTGGTTTCCTAACACCGCACTTTCCGGCGACGATATAAACGTACTGTTTCTCGCGACTTACAGTGTGTTCATGGATTCTCTTACCAACAACACGCAGACTTCTCCCCCTCCCCTTCTTTCCTGTTATTTTTGCCACACCCAATTAATATGGTGTTGTTCATGTATCATAGCAACTTCTAATAAACCATTTTAAGTATGGCCAGTGTGAATTTTTTAACCAAAATCCAGCCGAACATCAACCAGACGTGCACTTTCAGTAGTGGTCAGGACGTCTATAAAATACTGTTTTTCTTTTAATAAAGTATTTTTTTTTTCAAATGAGAGAAAGTTATGTTATTTCCTCGTACATATCTTCTAGGGGACACACGATACATTCTATTTCTCCAGGACATCCGGAAAGAGGATAAAAATACTATAGGCTAGGTTAGGTTAGGTTAGATTAGTTTAAGTTAACCAAAGAATGCACACACTCGCCGCATTCCTTTAGTCTACCTGACCATTCGATGTAAAAGGGGCACAAGGTAGCACAGTTCAATGATGGCGCAATACGCCACGCTGAACTCACCCCAACTCAAGTAATACCATGCCAAGGTGGTCCAAGTTCAGCGTGGAAAAAATTATTTCCCACTAATCCATAATAAATAGAAAAACAACTGACTTCAGAATTTTTACAGTATATGTATAGGCTATTCTGCATGTAAAGATTACACGTTGATTTTCTTCATGTAAATAGTTTTATTGTGAAGTATATATTTTTAATAAATAATGTGTTACCTATCTTTCATAAAAAGATGAACAGCCAATTAGGTTACAAAATTCCTCTAACTTTTCCGTCTTTAGAGATAAATTAGGGGTATCAAAGGATGAAATAAAGAGCCAACTTTAAACAAAATTGAATTCGTGTGTTTGTATGTGTGTACATGTATTGTCTGTAAGAATTGCGGGAATTGCTGTAACTTTGGTTGCAGCTGGAACACACAGAATGTTTCAGTGACTGTGCAGCCCCATGTTGTTTAATGAGTAGAAGTAATTTTCAAATTTTTCTCTAGGTTTTTGTCACATGAATTTTTCATTTATTTGTTTCAATTCACAAATGTTGAAGTTGTTTCCATTTTTAAATTATCAATCACCAGACACGACAATACTACATTTATCTATGGACCACTCCAAATTTCTATAGTACATATTTCAGTACTTGCCACTTTTCTGAATAGAAATTTCGTCATCGATTAATTACGTTAAAGAACAACAGTAATAAAAATTTTTATGTACAAATAAACATTTTTGCGTCTTTGCTTTTGAACTTTAGTTAGTGCAGAAATATATTAGCCAAAAAATTACATATGTGGTCAAATGACTTTTGTAGAGAAATCTTTTGTAGCGGTTTCTGTCATTGTTTATGTTACGTTGGTATATAACGCTATCCAATATTTATAGCACTTTAACAAACGGTTACATATTCAAACGCCGACCAAATAAAGAAGAATATATATTATGCAATTACGAAGCCATGCACACAACTTATTGAAATTTGTAACAGACTCCGATAATTCATTATAAGTTACATTACTGATGCACATAGGCATGAATTAAATTCAGCTGTGCTAAGTAAGTTTGGTAAACAACAATTATTTTCCACCAGTATGAATTATTTTACACAAATGCCAGTTGCAATATTATTGCACATAATGTTGTTACAGTAAATTTTGAAATGAGTAATACAGACATAGATACAAAAAACATTACAATTAGAGTTATATTTTCTGCATCATAATATGTATTTGAATTGCATTGTTTATACAGTACACAAGTCTACAATGTACACACAAGTGCAGAAGGAGTGAAATTTATTTGAAAGGAAATATTTACATAATGTAACTGTAACAGTATTGCAGAAAAGTATTATTGTTTGCATGAACGCACTACCAATGGTAAACAGTTGAATTTTTCAAATATGCATCCGTAGATGAGAACTTAACAAGACCAGATAAAATCAGATTAAAAAGGGTTCATGTAAATAGAAATTTTTTTTTTTAAATTTTTAGGTGCCTTTAGATCTGTACTAAAATATTCGTTAGCGGCATACTTAGTTCCACAGAAATAATTTGTAAAACTTGTGAAACTGAAGTTTTGAAAATAGACCCATTGCAAAAAAAAAGTGTATTATATCGTATTTGTATGTATGTACTGAATATATATTCCCTATCTGCAATAAACTTTAAATTAAGTAAATAAAATAACAATCACAAGAGTTATTTACTATAAATGTTACATGCGAAGTGGCTGAATCATTACATTGAGTTCGAACGCAGGTAAAGCTTGACTGATGTAGCACGACAATGAAAACGTACACATTTAACTATATTTTTGTTCTGTGACATGTCGCGCATGTTGGCCTACGTTTGTTTTAACATAAAATGTAGCACACACGAAGGCATGATAACTTTCGCATGCTAAAATTAAGAAGTGAACAACGAAAACGAGATTTTATGTATAGGTGACTGGATTTATTTGCTTGGACATACTCCATTGCGAAATAAATGACTGCCACAAGAAAACTAAAAATAAAAATAAGAAAAGAAAAAATAAATAAGCAGAGTATGCTTTAGTCATCAGGATACATACACAACATGAAATTCCAAATCCAAAACTGGATTCCGGTCTGATAAAACAAGGAACAAACAGAATATAAAAGAAATAACAAAAATATAAAAATCATAAGTTGACATGCGACACAACGATGAGACGAAACAAAAACACAAACAGAAATACAGGAAACGACACAACGATGAGACTAAACAAAACACAAAGATGTCGGACACATACAGAATACACACACACACACACACACACACACACACACACATATATATATATATATATATATATATATATATATATATGTGTGTGTGTGTGTGTGTGTGTGTTTACAGTATATTGAAAACACTTTTTTTTCCCCAAGTCAAATTACACCTGTTCGTTTTAACGAAATGACACAAAATAATAGTCCGAAAATATAGTCAGTGCCGAATAAATCTGATCGATACAATTTAAAACCAATTTTGAAAACAAAATAATTTTACTTTGAGGTACCAGCATTACAACACAGAAGTCAATCGACTACGTAGAGCGATGTTCAGCTCCTTGCGGGGCCAGCCAAGAAATGTGTTAGAAAAATCAATTTCGCAGAAAGGAGCAGCAAAGGGTACATCTGCACCTAAATCAAGTCAGGTACCCTCCCCTCAAACGCCTCGCGCAGACAGGTAATATTAAGACAGCATCAATAAACATGCCATCTGGGAATAGTTTAAAGTGCTGGCTGTCTTCTTTGCCCTGCTGTGAGTCTACAACCCTCTCCCCTCCCCTAGCTAATTAGTAGTATGATGCTGTTAGTTATCAGATGACTCACAAACTTCAGCCCATCAAGCATACCACAACAAGTCCTTCATTATCTTTCTTTTTCCATGTGTCTCCTCTCTCTCTCCCTCTTGTACAAACCCTTCCAAACAAAGCACCACACTCTGGCAACGCTAAGCGAATTTAGTTCTTCAGTCATCTGCTTGGCAGTCCTACTTACTTGAGCATTAAAACAGCGAGTTTCCGACAGCCTCCATCAAGGCGGCACGAAAGTTTCCGAATTTGCCTTTTGGTTATTTAGGTTTTGTGGGGTGTATTTGAACGCCACGTATATCGATGCACATGACATACAATTTTACGGCTAAATGTTTATAAATTAACTATAATTTTTTTCGGGTGCTAATTCTTTTGTTTTGTTGCTCCCTGCAACTAAGAATGTTTTAAATATAATTAAGTATAAATTATCTATAAAATATACCTCAGATTTCTTAGTTGTATTGAGTAATTTAGCGAACATAGCAGCTATTTAAATTTAAATAGAAAACGCGATTGTTAAAAGTAAATAAGTAACAGCAGAAATAGTTACGAAATATTTGGTTATTCAGTGTCCATAGAAAATTTTCACCCTAAATTCCCAAAATTCTGAGTATCCAAGCTCGGTCACGTGGTCGATTTTTAAACCTAAATCGACAACTTTAGGAGAATTCAGAAACTGCCTTAGTCTATATATGCTTGTGCATCCCCAGCATGAAAAAAAATATACATCCATGCGGGTGCACACTGTCTGCATTTAAAGGTTCTGCTGAAAAACGTCTCCGTTCTTAAAACTCATATTAAAGTATTATATATTTATAATGTGGTATGTTACCTCGGGAGACAGAACCTCCAAATGTAAGTCTCTTTCATGTATTTTTTAAAATTATATTTAGATATTTTAAAGAATAAGTTACCAATTGAAACTGAAAAACACGGGAGTGCCATTCGCTGTAGGAATGTACCGTGTTGTTGCATATGTGGAAGAAAACCAAACTGCACTGTTCCTTGGAAAATTGTTTCGTCGGGATATTATAAAAATCCTACATTCATAAATTGGGTTGATGGCCGCAACAAATTTAGTTGTAAACACCATGATAACTGCACTTCTTTAATTCATAAATTGCATACGAATTACAGCAAAAATCTCATGTCGTTAGTGTAAAATTACTTATGTCAAATACAACATTATTATAAGGATAATATAATCATAAACTGAAATAAAAAACTCCAAGAGAACCTTGCGGTCCGATATAATTAATGCTAACACCAAAACCCAAATTTTGAGAAATGCATATAGCTATAACAGAAAGTCACTCAAACTTAGCAAACGTTTTATTTTTGTACCTCTTGTTTTCAAATAAAATATTTTATCATATATTGAGAAATGTATCAAAATTTTTGTAAGTTTTAATAATTAGTTTTATTGCGAAATAATACAAATGAGCCTTTCAGTTTACTAATTATGTATATCATAATACTAAAAAGCTGAGTTTGCGGCATTTATAAACAATACAGACGTTAGTAAAATTAACTTGGAAGCCAAGCGCATGTGTTGATCTTAGTGTAATTGGTTCGTGTTGTAGATTCATGTGTTTGAGACTATGTTAAAAACGTCCTAATAAAATGAGTTAATTTACATCGAATTAACATGCCGTAGCCTACATTCTGAAACTTATACAAATTAAAAACGTAAACTATTTGTATTTTTTTAAAACTCGCTGGAAATTTAAAAAAAAATCGTTATTGCAAAAATATCTTTAAAAATAGGATAAGATCTTGTTGAGGATTATTTATAGTTTTATTCATTACAAGCATTACACAAGTTCTGCACCTAATAAAAAACTTATATTTAAAATTAAGAACACTTGCTAGTACGAAAATCTCGTGGTCTGGTGGTTAGGATGTCTGATAGGCAAGTGTAGGGTTGTGAGTACGATCCCACTCACATCCGGGGAATTATCATAATTGTAAAACGCATCACATGGTTATAAATATGAAGTAAGTAAAGGGGCTATGGGTAATTGTTTAGGAAAATAGTAATTATTTATGAATTATTTAGACGTGGTAAAATTTCACAGAAAAATAATAATAATTTTATCATTTCTTTGCGCATGTAATTTGAGCTAATGTTATTTACAAAAATTATTACAATGAGTTGAATTTTTGAAATTGTAACCAGGATATTTTTCCATTGACACATCAGATATAAAATTACCACGACATTGTAAGCGTAAAATTACACAAATGTATTCAGCGAAGATTAACATCATCACTGTGCACGCATTTTTCCAGCCCCATGCTACGTAAATTTACGCATTAGCTGTGGTATTTTTTCCTAGCAATATATTCTGTGTAAAATTACAAATCCTACGTCGCTCTATTTTACAACCTACGTTTAAATAAATAAAGTTGCACAGTATAGTGAAATTACAATAACTGTAACTGTGTTCTTACGTGTACGTTAGCTTAACAAACGCAAAAATCGCCGTAAAATTTCAACAATAAGGTAGGGTTATTTTAAAGTTCTGTTCATGTTTTCTTATTGTCCCGTACGGCCATATTATTAGTCGGAAGTTAGCTATTTTACCCTCACACTAAGTGGCAATATGTGCTGACACATATATTCTGCATAAAATTACGCAATTATTTTACAGTGTGCGTACTCCGTATATTTGTATGAAATTAGGTCCTAAAATGACGCTTATAATAAATATCATAATATTAGCATATATCAAGGATAACCAAAAGCCTGGGTATAGATCCCCGAACACTGGACACCCATAGGCGTCTACGTATCTCGTATAATTGCATGGAATGAGATTAAAAAATGACACCTATAATAAATATTATAATATTAGCATTTATCAAGGATAACCGAGAGCCAGGGTATTGATCCTCGAATGCAGATACATTACTGAAGGCCCATAGACATCTGCGACATTTTATTCAACTAAACACGTTAATCTATCGCTCCTTGAAGACGTTCAGACAAACTTGTTCAGCGTTTCGTGTGACCGCGACATTAGAGACATTGATATAACCTGAACAACATACGGCTGACAACCAAACTTTCTCCAATGACGGTGAGGTTTTAATGTGGTTACAAATCTCTTTCAGACGATATTTGGCCGCTGTCAGATAAGCGTTCTACGTATTTTTGCTAGACGAGGTCGTGAGCCACTCAGAGCGATGTAAGGGTGACAATTTGAGCGACGTTATGCATGTAGCTAGTGATCTGTAGTGAAACAAATTATACTTCAACTTGTTTCATTGCCATACATGCACCTCTGCTAATCTGTTTCATGGTTATTAGTAAAGCAAATTTGGACAGAATCTTCACTAGTTGACTTTGTCAATCAGAATAAAGAGAGACAACACATGTCGTTGATTTGCGGGTAGAAATTTGAGATATTTATAGGTCAAAACATCCAATCTGACTGTGACTCAGAGCTGCAGGTGTGTACATATGGCCCTGAAACTAATTGTTGCAAACTTCTTTTCACCGAAATCCACTGGCTCTTGTTACGTGGCTCATTGAGAAAAATATTTTAATCTTGTAAATGAAGATGGGAGTGAGGGAAAAGAAAATTTAACAAAAGTAGTTTGCAAAGGTGTTTTATTTGTCTTCCTAGCGTAAATTTCAAAAATTTAAACTTGACATTGTTTGCCAACAAGGTAGTATACCTAACATCGGATGTATACATGTTAATATTTATCACTTGCATGAAAATGCCGATTGTTAAATTATTTTTTACACTCGCTATTATAAAATTTAATTTTTTAATACACAACAAATTACAAAATTATAACTCTTCTAGAATTGTCGAAGAACCACTAAAAACCGACAAAATGTATGTAAAAAGCAGACAAAACAGATGTTTTCCATGCTACAACTATAGATAACCACTCAAACGAACTTTTGGGAGAAACTGAAACTTAGAAACATGTTGAAGTGTAGGACTAGGCAATTTTTGCTTAACAACTCACCAGTATTTATAAACGAGGTTTGCAAGTGTTTTGAAAATTGTGATAATTCACACAAAAATTTTTCTCAATTTCATACTTGTACAATGAAATTATATAACACAATTTTAACTTTATCATTTGTTAAAAGTTATTTGACCTATCTTACATTTAATTTTACTTGTGTGCATGTATTTTATTAATATTTCTGACCAGTATTGTTCAAAAGTTTTCATTTTGCTCACGTGAACAATGTCTTGCAAAATTAGTCTAAGTAAAGCGGCCTCCTATCTGGAGATGATTGGAACGTTAGAGGCTAATAAGCGAAGGTACAATAAGGACTACATTGACACAATGTTTCCGTTGTTCAACTTAAATATCAAGACTAAACTCGGAACATGTAGTTGTATTAATAGAAAATCTGTTACAAACTAGAGTACAGAACTCTAGATTAATTTCGCCTCTGCCTGGGAAGTTTATTGTGTGACATTACCGTACAAAAATACCTAGCTATGTTCAAACGTTCGGAATCAGTATTTGTAATGTATTTGAATTTTTGAAGGTTTAAAATTTGAGAAGGAATAGTTATACACGTAAAAACAGTGTCATAAACATGTAAAAATATGTGTAACAAATTAACGCCGCTTTCTCTATAATTCTCTAATGTAAAAAACGCTAATGCTAAGAATTTGCCTCCCTGTCATTGCCAGCTATCAACTCTCCCGGAACTTCATACGTGTATTAAAATATGTATGCTATTTTTGGTCACTAGCACGCAGTTCTGTTTACAAGATGGCTTAGGTTTGGAACCGCATAAGATATACTCTTGTTACTCCCAGAGATAGGCGCTACAATGAGATTGGTTAAAGGAACACAGTAACTTCCAAACAGACAACATATTGTTAGACATGACCTATTACACAACTTTACACTACACGATCCTAGCAACCTGCTCATATTGTACTGAGGTACGATGCAGAGTAATCACTATGATACTGCGCTCAGTATAATCAGGTCTTCCAAATACAGTTATTACTTCTGCAATGGTAAGTCACAGCGTCAAGACACCGTATGGTAAAATTCATTAGACATGATTAGCTTACTCAATGACAATATTGTAATTGTCATACACTTTCTTAAATGGCTGATGGCTTGTCGAGATTTTTTTTGGACGGATCACGTCTTACTAACTTCAGTTTATCCAAATCAAATTTTTTCCTGACAGCGGATTCAGTCTGCACCATTGTCAAATAATATGACTCAGCTGGACAGGAAGGTTGTCTGTGTACACTGGAGTGACTAGCAACTTTTTATAGACATTACGTCAACCAGCAATCCTATACCATCTCATTCTAACGCGAATGCCCAAATTAGCACAAACATCATGCTTGGAATAGTATTGCCATTTTTTGTACGTGCTGTCGTATAATTTTTTTTTAAAACCGACTAGCGCTTACAGGATGGTGCCATTGCTCGGATAATTGCATAAATAATAAAAATCATACGCACACCAGTAGTTTAATAACTTTTATTGGTACAGAAATACAAAATATACATTTCTAATTAATATTTGTGTACCGCAAATTAAAAGGAAATTTGGTTATCAGTTATCGATTCTACAGCTTTTGTGTGAGTAGAGCCAATAAATTGAAACGACATGTAATATCTGCAATTATCTCCATTACCTATGAAATAATGTGAAGTATTATCGGAAGACTTATCTGTTCAGAACATCCTGTATTGATTACAGTTTTCTTATTTTACTTAGTAATCCAATAGAAGCCTGTTATGTCACGTACTCAGTCATTCTGCGTTTCAATGTGCCCTACACCCCAGCCAGAATAAATAAATTACTGGATAAAGCCAGTATATTGCGGAATATCTATAAACCAAATCAGAATTGACAAGTTGCCGCTCCGATTATCCAGCCAAATGACAGCTATGTTAATTTTGTGTGGATTATAGTCAAGACGTATCCATGTGTAATATTGTGGGAAATAAGACTAAGTTAAACAGTATATTAACTAGTTTCACTGTCAGTACTGCGTTGTTTTTTACTATAAAATTAATATCCTTCCATTGAGTCGCAAATAATTAATTTACTAGAAACCGTCTACAAAATATACGCCGTGATTATATACCGAATAAGCATATTTTTTATGGCCTGATAAAATATTCCGGGATATAAAAAAAAACGGAAATCTTCAAAAAGGTATAAATACGTTGCTGAGAATAGATATGAAAATTTACATTTCATGGTTTAGCAAAAAATGAGAACATATTGAAAAGAAACAATATTTGGTTGTTGGTTAATAAATGTTGAGTAACTCTGACAGCAAAATAAATTACTTAATGTTAAGTACTCTAAACAGAGGCGGAAGAAAATAAACGAATCAGAAGGGTTTTGAGGGGCGGAGAATGCGGCGGATGGTGGAAAATGTTTGAAGACTATAAACTTGGAATATGACATTGCCAGAAGAAGAGGAAGGCGGAGGGCAGTCGGGCATCGCGGGAAGGTGAGACACCCGCTGAAAACGCCATCGGAACCAAAAGTGAGAAACGGCCCAACACGAGCAAACGAGCCAACCCTTGCCTGGGCTTACCATTGCACAAGAGCAGAGAAGAGGAGAGGGGGAAACAAGAGAACATAATTGTGGCAGTAGGAAACATAGAGGTCGTGAACCGAGCCAATGCAGTCCAGGATCGATGGGTGCCATCATCGCCGACGCCATAAGGCACCAGACAGTGCCAGAACTGCTTAGTGTTTTCTAAGACTGTCATAAAAGAACACACTCTCATGAAGCTATCCCTTTACGTTTTCTTAATCAGGTCATGTTTAATACAATCAAGTTTTGGGAGCGTCTCAAATTATCTGTTAATTGCTTGGTCAAAATGATATGTTTCTGAAGTAATTCGATTCTAGTAAGCAAATAGTAAGACAGAAGATTTCATTGAACCATAAATATTGATAAGATCTCTTTTGTCTCACAGGCAAAATAGAAAACCTAAAAGCATTGCAAGAAAACTTCATAAATACGGTGTTATTTTTTATGCTTACACAATCGGTACCCATATAAATTTCTTCTTGTATTGTCAAAACATGTTTTGTAGAATAAGTAGTTAAAGTGTACAGAATAAAATTTTGCTGAAAGAAAGAAATTATCTTGTTACTTTAACTAGAGTTATTGATGTAATCAGTTTTTTTTTATTTTCAAAATTCAGTTTACTCAATATCACAGAGCATATTTTTATTTATTGTATTTTATTGGTATCAATATTCAACTTAAGACAATATTACATTGTCAAGGACATGTAGTAAGGAGTCTGGTGTAGTTTATGGCGCGGAGGTTCAGTCGTAGAATATTTCGGCGTACCGAGGAGGTGTTACCAGTGTCCTCACCTATGGGACATGTACCATTATTGGTGGGACTAGACGTGTGATTAACACAACACACACCGGCCGAAGCCGAATGTTATGTGCTGTTTGTTCGCTCGTTTAACTTGGAACAGCCGGTGTGTGTATCGCAGGCTTTCTCAGCAGGCTGCCCGCAGACAGTTTCTACTGACCGGTCATTAAAGGCCGCTCTACACTAAAACATTTATAATTTTAGTATTGCAATAAACACTATTTATCTCTTATACAATACAATAAAAATTTTTTTCGGTTTCATAGTTATTATACAAATTCATGTCAAAGTAGCGATTTGAATGTTTTCGCTGTTTATCCAACGTAAAAACAATTAAAACGATAACAACGAAATAATTTAGAGTGAATAAAATGTATTGAGCTACAGAATGACACCTTTGTTATTCCACGTGAATGTTATTTTTAAATACAAGTACTCTAAAATAAGCCAAAATTTACGTACACTGAGAAATTGTTCTTTAATACAAACAATTATTACGTGAATTTACAGAGGTATCATTCTGTAGTTGATATAATTACTTTCACTCTAATTAATTTTATTTTGTATCGTTTCAATCTATTTTACTTAGGGTAACTAGCGAAAATAGTCCAATCACTAATTTGACGTCGGCTTGTTTGTAAACCATCGAATAGAAAATATTATGTTTGTTGGAAATAACTTTGACTGTAAAGTGAATGAGTTTGACTGTGTTTGATGCAATAGCAAAATTACAATATTTTTGATGCAGATCAGTCAAAAAGTTAAATATTAAGAAATTATTATTATTTATAGAAATTTAACGAAACTTTTTCAAACGTTAGTTCACTCAGCGTAAACTGCATGTATGACAATGTTTAGTTTTTTATGTTGAATTTGAAATGTATAATAAGTAGGCATAACATCTCATCGACATCGATGTCATAAAACACAGTAGTAGTATAGTCCAGCCGATTCTCTCGCAGGAGCAGGGATCCGGGACCTTTTCAGAATTTTTCTCGTCATTATTTGTATATGTTCCGCCCATCATCTTGGTTACTGGCAGTTGTTTTATCCTAGCTACCCTCATAGGTTCCAGCCTCCATCTTGTTTTTTAAATCAGTTACATAGTTGCCCTCTAGACTGGGCTGACTGCTAGTGTAGTTACTCATCATCTCCTAGGTGGCGTTGATTATTAAGACTTTGGTACTCAGTCGGTCCACCAGGGGAGCTCATAGCTCTACACACCCACTGGGTTCCAGTGTCGTCTGCTAGATAGCATTGGTGTTATATACACTACTATTTCAATCCGTCTATGTTTCCTAGTCCCACCGCTAGGAGCGCTAGCCCATAAAATAGTTTTAAAGAGTACAAGGGTACTAACCTTACCAATGTTGAGTTCGTTGTTTCCAAAACCTACATAATTATTTCTGTATAGCTCACATGTTGCTTCACCCAAAATAGTATATAATATTTTTTTATTTAATCCCATCACATGGCTCTTTCTTCACTCCACGCCATGATATTTCTTCGCCTTTTTTTGCAAGGCCTAACAAATTTCTACACTTACAAATTTTTACGTTTTTAGGTCCCATTCCTTCTGTAATGTGTTATGGTACACTGCTGGGAATTCTCGTAACGCATTGAATAGTTTCACTCGCGTAGGTCTAGGATTTTTTTTCTGTAAGGTGTATATAAGTAGTGTAGATAAGTACTATTTTACCTCGTGTAGTACATTTATTCTTCTAATTTTTGTAATACGTTATTTTTGCTTTGCTTTGCCAGGGCTTGGTAGGATTTATATTTCAGGCTGGTCCTTTATATAATATAATTGTTTTGATTTCCTGAAATCATAACTTAACCTAACCTAACCTGACCTCGTACCGTGAAACATATATATAACCTTGTCTTCGTTCTTTCTTTAACCTAATACTTATTTTACCTTGCATTTATGAATAACCGTATTTTTTTTAACATGCGTATATATTTTAAGTATATTGTTTATCATGTTTTAGCTTTTACACATGCAAGACTTTTTGGAATTTACATTTTTGTCCTGTAACTGTACAATCAGTTAGTTTATATTTAGTTTCATTCCTTAATTTTTATGCCTTTCATTTCGTATATGTAAGATTCACTTTAAAATGATTGATAATATTTTTTTTGTTTATTTGTAGAAGGAATGGTTAAATTGTGCTGTGTTCTACTTTTTTATATATTATATTTTTGTTCTTTAAATTATTCCCGTTGGTACATGTTTATTCATAAAAGTGATCCTTTCCTTTATCTTTCACTAATTCTCTCCCACCCTCTCTCACGCTCACTCTCTCTTTCTCTCTCCCTCTCTCTCTTGCTCTCTCCTACTCTCTCTCCCTCTAGGATATTACATGTTAGTTTTTCTGTGTTAGACCTTTAAAGACTGTTTTTTTCTTTTCATTTTACATATTTAGTTTGAGACATTTTCTTCTGAGTTGAACTTTGGTGTAAGATGGTTAGTACCGCACAGTAACTTTTCGTACTTTGGTTTAAAAATTTCTCGTCTGTAACAAAATTGTAAATGTTTTGTTTTTATTAATTTAATTTGTCTGTATCTAGAACAATATTGATTATAATGCACTTCCATTGACATTTTTGTCTGCAATAATAAATCTGAAGTGTTTGCATAGGTGTCAGAACTACTTTTAATCTGGTCAAAGTGCTCATGACTATTTATTTAGGCCCTGAAATATTTTACTTTATGTTATGTGTACACACATTTTAACTTAAATTAAACTTATTTAGATGTGTTTGGCCCGTGGTTCTTCAGTTTTACGTTTTTTATACTACCATACACAAACCTTATATTAGGTCATGGCACCAGAATCTCGAGTATTTTGTACCAGTCAACATACATGTACACTCATAATTTTAAGTAATTGTATTACAATCTTGAACACAAAGTCCTTGTAGCAGAAGCGAAGCTTAAAACACAGCTACGGATGCTGCTATTATACTCGATAGTGACCCAGGTTTACACAAAGTGTGACGAATGTTGATTAAATGGTGACTAACATTGGCGAAGTAGTGACGAATGTTGACGAACTGGTGACGACCATTAACGAAGCAGTGACGAATGTTGACGAAGCGGTGACGAACATTGACGAAGCAGTGACGAATGTTCACGAAGTAGTGACGAATGTTGACGAAGCGGGGACGAACGTTGACGAAGTGGTAATGCATGTTAACGAAGTGATGACTAACATTGACGAAGTGGTGACAAATGTTGAAGAAGTGATGACATACATTGACAAAGGGGTGACGAACATTGACGAAGCAATGATGAACATTAAAGAAGCAGTGATGAACATTGACGAAGCAGTGATGAACCTTAACGAAGTGGTGACGAACATTGACGAAATCGTAACGAACATTGGCGAAGAGGTGACGAACATTGACGATGAGGTGACGAACATTGACGAAGAGTTGACAAATGTTGACGAAGAGTTGACGAAAGTTGACGAAGTGGTGAGGAACATTGCTGAAATGGTGATGAACAACATTGACGAAGAAGTGACGAACATAAATGAAGTGGTGACGAACATTGCCGATGTGGTAACGAACATTTACGAAAAGGTGATGAACGTTGACGAAGTGGTGTCAAACATTGACTAAGTGGTGAGGAACATTGACGAAGAGGTGACGAATGTTGAAGTGGTGACGAACACTGGCGAAGCAGTGACGAACATTGACGAAGAGGTGACGAACATTTACGAAGTGGTACGAATAGTGACGAAGCAGTAATTAAATCAATAGCACTGCACACGGTTTCCTTTATATATTGTTGTCCGAATTTATTATATATTTAAAGTAAAGTAAAGTATTTCTACCTAATAAAATACATATACATGCTGATTTCTTACCAACAGAACAAATCTTCCTTGATTAAGATTTTATACGTTAGTGAACTCTATAATAGTATGGCTGTGATGACAACGAAATAATCAAACTGGTTAATGTTTTCGTAAGACTGCGAGCTGTTAGGTACTAGTTCGAATATTGGTACATACAAACGCAAGAATAAAAGTTTTGAAGAAGTAACATTACTCGATATCTTTTAATGTGTGTTGTAGACATCCCTATAGTGAAATTTATTTGTCAGGGCCCAATAACACAAAAGCTTAAGTTACAATGACGTATGGGCATTCGCCTTCTAGTATCTATAGTGTAAAAGTTAATTTTATGTCCGTCATAAGTATATATATATATATATATATATATATATATATATATATATATATATATATATATATATATATTTAAATGCGACAATAATCGACGGTAAAAAGCAGTAAACTTGTCAAATTTTCGAGCTCCGAACAAAGGACTAAGTCATTGCCAGCACATACTTATTCAACAGTCCTTAATACGAAACCAATACGTTTATACTTTATTGCCGTATTTATTGGATAGAGTTATGCAGGACAGGTGTCTGTAATGTAAATACCTGCGTCGCTCTACTTAATGCTTTAAGAATCATTATTAAGCAATCAAATACAATATTATTATGCTTTTTTATATCTCGACTGGAATTAATCTGATGGAAAGTCGTGCTCGTCACGGACGATCAGTACAAAATACCGTTGACTTTAACAGCAAACCACATTTCTGAAACATATTAACATTTCCCATTAGTGATTTTCCGATTTCGTAAAGCCTATACACTACTGAAATAAGAATTCTGTCAGTTAGTACGCTCGCGATGACTTCGTCTTTGGTTCGGAGCTCGGAAATTAAACAAGTTTATTATTTTTTATCACTGTTTATAGTTGAGTAGTCCAGTTCCAAAACTCATCTTGTCCACTTTCACTAAAACTAAGCAAATCGCAAAAAAATTATTTACGAGCCCATTTGTGACATGGCCAAAGCAGTTTTTCAAAGTATATCTGTTATTTAATAAGGCGAGTTTTGGAAGCTATCATCACGTCAACTTCAGCACACGTTTAAAAGCTATACAAAACTGTTCAGAACTCATTTTTCCTTGGTGATGGACAAGACAAGTTTTGGAACTGGACTACTCAGTTGCTGTTTTAAAACGTGTAATACTTATTAGGGATATAAAATTAAACGTCACACTACAATTACTAGAAGACGAACACCCGTACATACAGCTATGTAACATGTTTCAAAATGTTATTTCGCGTGCCTGGAAAAATATCATGTTGTTTACCACGACGGATAAATACTTTGTATTGAATAGAATTTTAATTATAGTTTTGGTTCCTACTACCTATCCTTTTACTGTAATAACATTTGTCGATCTCTACAATGTAAAGACATGTTAGAATCTTGACGAACCACACATACAACCGCCCACTATCTTTCTCCTGTCATTGTAACTTATCTTTGATGTTATTGTCCTCTGATAATAAAATTCGCTATAGGGAAGCCTACAGCATGTAATTAAACATGACGAGACACGTTAATACTTAAAATCATTCCGCTCACGTTTGTATGTATAGGTCGTTCGGGATAAAGTGAGCACTAAAAATTTAACCTTTGAAAAATATCACTAGCTGTTACTACATATAATAAAACCTGACACATAGTCCCCTTACTGCTTGTATGGTTGGCAGCGAAATTACGCAACATAGTTCCATGTATTTTCCTATTTAAATTCAACAAAACTAAAACAAAATCAACCGAAATCGACATAATTGTATTGTATATATTAATTAGTAATTTTTTTTATCAAACTGTATCGATTCATACTGACTGTACATTTTATCTTACACGTGCAAACATCAAGTGATGTGTCCAGAGGGGATAGATATCTCCAGGCGTCAGCCGTTATGCGCGGAAAGATACGAATTGGCTGAAAGTAGAACTTTAGCAGGGCTTTTCTGAGTGCTCACTTTATCCCGAACCACCTATACCAGTACTCGAACTAGTACCTGCTGACTCGCGAGTATTACGTAAACTTATACTAGTTTGATGATTTATATATAATCACAGCTTTAATGTTACAGAGTTCACTATCGAACATACTAATTACCAAGGAATATTGGTGTAGTTGCTAAGTAAACAACTTTTATATTTGCATTATAAGGGAGAAATACTGTACTTTAAATATATAATTAATTCGGACTACATTACATAAAGAGAGCAGTATGCAATGCAATTAATTTAATTGCGATACATGTTCTTAACAATTTTAACGAGCATAAATCTGGTACTAAACATCGTTCTTAAGCCAATTATATGTATATATTTAATATTCTGCAAGTTTGTGACGTGGCTAGAATAAAACTGATGGGAAAACCGTGCTCGTCACAGAAGATTAGTACAAATACCGTTGACATAAAGATAAAACTGCATTCCCGTAACATATTAATATTTCCCATTAGTGATTTCCCGATTTCGTAAAGCCTATGCACGCCTGAAATAAGAATTAAACAGTAAGTATAATAAGTATGTTCTGGCAGTAACGTAGTCCTTTGTTTGGAGTTCGAAAAGTTGATAAATTTATTGCTTTTTATCGTAGATTATAGTCGCTGTTTTATATATATGTGTGTGTACTTATGACGGATATCAAATTAACTTTTACACTTTAGACAGTAGAAGGCGAATACCCGTACGTAGAGCTATGTAACCATTTTCAAAAAATGTTTTCACCTGTCTGGAGAAATATCATGTTGTACATCGCGACATATAAATCCGTTGTACTGAATATATTTTTAATTATACTTTTGTTCCTGGTATCTATCCTTCTACTGTAATAATGGTTTGTCGATCTCTACAATGTACAGATATATTAGCATCTTGGCGAATCACACTTATGACCACCGCATTCTTTTTCCCGTCATTGTAACTTAAACTTTGATGTTATTGTGCCCTGAAAAATAAAGTTCGCTACAGGGATGTCTACATCACACATTAAACGATGCAAAGAAATGTTACTAGTTCAAAACTTTTATTCTTGCGTTTGTATGTACCAGTATTCGAACTAGTACCTAACCGCTCGCAGGCTTATGAAAACTTATACCAGTTTAATTATTTCTTTGTCATCAAAGCCATACTATTACAGAGTTCACTAACTTATAAAGTCTTGATCATGGAAGATTTGTTCTGTTGCTAAGTAATCAACTTTTATACGCGCTTTATAAGGTAGAAATACTTTAATTTACTTAAAATACATAATTTATCCGGACAACTATATATAGAGAACCGTGCGCATTGCAACTGATTTAATTACTGCTTCGACACCATTCTTCACCACTTCGTCAATGTTCGTAAATTCTTCATCAATGTTTGTCACTGCTTCGTCAATGTTCGTCATCACTTCGTCAACATGCGTTACCACTTCGTCAACGTTCGTTCCTATTTCGTCAACATTCGTCACTACTTCGTCAACGTTCGTCACCAATTCATCAACGTTCGTCACGGCTTCGTCAACATTCGTCACTGCTTCGTCAATGTTCGTCACCAGTTCGTCAACATTCATCACTACTTCGTCAATGTTCGTCACCATTTCATCAACATTCGTCACACTTCGTCTAAATCTGGGTCACCGTCGAGTATAATAACAGCATCTGTAGCTGTGTTTTAAGCTTCGCTTCTGCTACAAGGACTTAGTGTTGAAGATTGCAATACAATTACTTGAAAATTATGAGTGTACATTTTAATTGACTGGTAGAATATAATCCAGATTGTGGTACAATGACCTAATATAAGGTCGGTGTACGGTAGTATAAAAACGTATAACCGAAGAACCAGGAGCCAAACACAGCTAAACAAGTTTCATTTAATTTACAATGTATGTACACATAACATAAAGTAAAATATTTCTGGGTCTAAATAAATAGTTATTTGCACCATCACAAGGGTAAAAAAGTAGTTACGACACCTATGGAAAAATTTCAGATTTTTAATTGCCGACAAAAATGTCAATGGTAGTTTAACATAAAAACAGTATTTCAAAATTCTAGATACAGACAAATTAAATTTAATGAAAAAATAACATTTACAATTTTCTTTACAAACAAGAAAATACTTAAACCAAAATACGAAAAGTTTTTTGCGATACTAACAATCTTATTCCCAAGTTCAACTCGGAAGAAAATGTTACAAACAAAATATGTAAAATTAAAAAAACAATCTTTAAACGTCTAACGCACAAAAACCAACATGCAATATCCTAGAGGCAGAGAGAGTCAGAGAGAGCACGAAAGTGAGGGAGAGAGGGGGAGAGAGGGGAGAGAGGGGGAGAGAGTGGGAGAGAGTCTGCGAGAGAGAGGGTGAGAGAATGAGCGAAATATTAAAAAAAATGGATCACGTAAATGAATAAACACGTACCAATGGGAGAAAAGTTAAAGAACAAAAGAATAATATGTATAAAAAAAGTTGAACACAACATAATTTAACCATTCCTTGTACTCAAAAATAAATAAAAAATATATTATCAAGCTTTTCAAGGTGAAACTTACATATAGGAAAGGAACATAAAGAATGTTATAGAATTTAACAAAAATGAGAAACTTACTCGCAGAACAGTTACAGGACAAAAATGTAAATTTCAAGAAGTCTAGCATGTGTAAAAGCTAAAACGTGATAAATAAAATACTTAAATTTATACACAGGTTGAAAAAAAATTACAATTAGTCATAAATAAAATGTAGAATAAGTATTAGGTTACAGAAAGAACAGAAACAAGGTTAGATGTGTAACACGGTACGAGGTCAGGTTAGGTTAAGTTATAATTTCAAGAAATAAAAAAAATTATATTATATAAAGGACCAGCCAGAAATTTAAATTCTACCAAGTCCTGACAAAGCAAAGCAATAATAACGTATTACAAGGATTAGAAGAAGAAATGTAATACAAGAGGTAAAATAGTACTTATCTACACTACTTATAAACACCTTACAGAAAAAAATTCTAAGACCTACACGAGTGGAACATATTCAATTCCCTACAAGAATTCAATATACGACAGTAATTCCCAGCAGTCTACTACAATACATTAGAGAAGGAATGGGTCCTAAAAACGTGAAAATTTCTAAGTGTATAAATTTGTTAAGCCTAGCAAAAAAGGTGAAGAAATATCATGGTGTCTCCCGAGAGCGAAGAGAATGCCATGTGATGAGATTTAATGTAACAAAAAATTATATACTATTTTGGGTGAAGCACATGTGAGCTATACAGAAATAATGAGATACGTTCTGGGAACATCGAACTCAAAATTTGTAAGGTTAGTACCCTTATACTCATAAAAACTATTTTATGGGCTAACGCTCCTAGCGGTGAGACTAGGAAACAGAGATGGACTGAAACAGTAGTACATATAACACCAATGCTATCAAGCACACAACACTGGAACCCAGTGGGTGAGTAGAGCTATGAGCTCCCCTGGTGGACAGACTGAGTACCAAAGTCTTAGTAATCAACGCCACCTAGGACATGATGAGTAACTACACTAGCAGTCAGCCACTATATAACTAATTTAAAAAAAAAAAGATGACGGCTAGAGCCTATGAGGGTAGGTAGGATAAGACAACTGCCAGTAACCAAGATGGTGGGTGGAACATGTACAAATAATTTCGAGAAAAAATCTGAAAAGATCCCGGATCCCTGCTCCTGCAAGAGTATCGGCTGGACTATACCACTAACAGTGACATACCACTTGAGAATTTTTTTTAGGTATTAAAGTGATAACAAAATAACGTTATAAAAATAGCGCCAAGCTCTTAGTTTCACATGTTTGGAGACCTTGAAAACGTTTCCATTTAACGTCAGAATTCTGAAGTACTTTCTGATAAGTCTTGTTATCTTGCTCACACAACTTTATTCAATAGCTATTTCAACATTAAGTGGAAATGTCATCTGATGGACAGAAGTTTCGTAAAAAGAGACCGTTACGTAACGTACTGCGGTCAAGCTGTATAAATTGCCGTGTTTCATCGAGTACTTTCATCAGTGTTTGGAGCATCAGAACGACTGCAAGAGTGTAAGGTACTGCATTTATATTTCTTTGTTTTCTTCTTTATTTCAGCCAAATGCTTGTTTCTTCGGCAGAGTGTAGACAACTCTCTCAACGAAGAGCACTTTTACACTTTTTCTATTGATAGAGTGCTCTCTCATATTCTCGCACTCTTGAATATATATGCGGTATTCTGCATCAGATAAATTGACTTACTTACGTAGTGGATACGTAGTGTGTTACAGCGACATTTGCTGAAACATTCTTTTATTTTTGTAATAATATTAAATAAATTCTTCTACTTGATTTGAGACGTGTATTTAAATAATGGAAAGACAAATTCTGTTTACATTAGGCACACGTTATTGCAAAAACTACTCAACATTAGTCAAACGTATTACTTTTAATGAGCTGTGATATCAATTACTAAATGTACACGATTTCCCAACTGTCATATTACCAACTTACACACGTACGTAAATATTGAGGGCAGCAGAGAGCAAGCGCTATTCATAGAGTGTGTACACCTTCATGTTTTAGACCTTCCATACTGTATCTGTATAATTGAGACATCTAGAAAAATTATCAGTGAAGTGTTTACTATTTAGTCGCTGCAGCGAAAGTATTACGTATCATCCCGTTTTCTTTAATAATCTGACGATTGCTTTACTTACGTTAAAGTTTTCAATTAGTATAGCCTCGTCTCTTACAAAAAAAATATCTCCTAAAGTTGTTAAAAAAATTATTTTATTATAATAGTTTAAAATATTTCCTTTTAATACAGGTTGTCTGTTTTTTTCAGCCAACGTACTATTAATTATTATAAAAATATCACCATTGCTATAATTGTTGTTAGACATTTTATATTGAATTCTTAGGCCTCAACATATAAAATCGAACTTCAAATCGTGAACGTAGTCGCTTGATTAGGTAATTAATTAAATTTTTAATGAAAAATAGTAAACAGTTTAATTTACATTCTGACATATTTTTATTCTTTAGTGCACCGAGCGGCATTTGAAAAAATCGATATGACCAATAAAAATCCAAATTACTCCGGTTATTACATTTGGTTAGTATTGTCGCCAATATTACGACACATATTTTGCGAACACCGTGTAAATGACTAAGTCATCAGTTGCAATAAGATATTAATAACATATGTAGTGCATATTATTTCAGCAAAATTAAATAGTATAAGTTATGAGATTTTACGTGCCGTTGTAATTTTCACTAATTTTAAAATTATGATTGTGAAATATACGTTACTAGTCTATACATAAGTATATTTGTTGCTTACAATTTTTTATATAATTTTGAATTTTTGCAAATAATGTCATTAATCGCCATTAAAAATTCAAATTTTAAGTTTGTTAACACAACAACGTCATATTTATAATGTTTTCTAAAATGGTTATTAAAATTACATCATGGAGCACAACTGATGGTTGCATAGAAACTATTTTACTTCCAACAATTAAATAATATTACTTTGCCAGCTTGATTATCATTGTAACAAGAAATTAAAATTCTGCTACAGGTTGTACAGAATAATTAAATGTAAGTGGGCGTTACGTCTCGTCGACGGAAAGATACTTTCAGACGGTTACAAACAACCTTACACTGGGGTAAGAAATGGTAGAGGAATTGGCCATGGCCTATGCTATATCATCACACCAGAATTTCTCAGAAGCGACTTCGCAAAAATCATGGTAAATCGAATTTTGAATGACTGGAGCCGGTAATCGAACCCGGGTCCTTCCGAATATGAATCCAACGGGTTATCTTTGTGCCACAACGTTCGACATACACCTACGTGATTTTTTTCACGTCCACAAAGCTTTCTTTAGTAACTACGAAGACAAAACAGTTCCAGTTTTTACAGGAATAAAACTAATTTGACAATCCACGCCTTCGCTTTATCATCGACACTCACTTATATCTGAAATACTTTTATTGGGCGTTGAACATGAGCCAGTAATACGTTAGGTCCAACAAAGCTTTGCTTACTTACTGTATTCAGGGTTAACTGCATCAACGTTAGTTGTTTGTACAAACAATATGCGTCTATGGATCTGTGTTTAAATGGTCTGAGAAATTTTGAGGACTCTTTCCTTAAAATTTTACATTATTAAGCCGTGTGTTTGTCTGTGGAGACGAGACCTATAACGAGTGCGTGGCTAAGTTGCATTGTTATTCTGCTTGCAGCAATCAATGGTAAAACTATTCTTATTTTAACAAGACATGCAATTTTGTTGTTATTTATCTTGACAATTTTCTTAAATATAAATGAAAGTTTTCTTAATTATTAATTTTTATGAGATCAAACCGAAAATTTATGTATATAGTTTTATGAAGGTCGACTAAAAATTTAAAAAAATAAAATTTTCTAGTAAAATAACATAAACCTGACAATTACCGATTAATAAATGAATTAAATGCCATAATATTTATGTACAGTTCCTACAATCTGCTAGCAAAAGTATATCCTTAAGATGTGCTTTTGTTTTCCACAAAAAAAAAAAAACACATATAGACGTGTAAAGATTTATTCGTACATATTCGCTGTGATTTAAATTATTTCTGTAGGTAAGTTAGTTTTTTGGTATCTCCTTGCAGTGGGCAAAGGAATCCGGGATAGATTGTCGGACGGGAATGTGAAAATGTAATATCACCTCCCAGGGTTCACGACTGTATATTGTAATGCATCGCCTTTTATTTATACAAAACGCAACTGCGAACCACAAAATGTTACCCTCACCTTACAGCCCCAGGTGTACAGATAACAAGGAAATGGCATATTTAAAGGTCGTTACTTTTAACGATGGGTTAGTTCTGACTATGATATTTATTGTTATATGGCAAAAAAATTTTGGGTCACAAAAAGGATTTTGGGTTGAATAACTTCATAATTAAAGTATTTGAATTATAAAAATTAAGTACAAATTTAAAATACACAGATTCACGAAGACGGGAAGGCAATAAAAGAATGCTGTTCGGAAGTATTCAGTGAACAATTTTTGCATCGCTACAGAAATTCGAGGATACATTACTGATATTCCATATCTTTTGTGCTGCAAAAAATAGCCCACAGCAAATTTCTATTCGTAAAAATTAGTATGTTTATTTACTGTAGTATTTTATCGAACGCAAGCAAAATGATCATTCTCCGGAATTTCGCAGCAAAGATTAACTAACGCAATCTATTCACTGCTTCTAAGATAGCGATTTGAGAGATTGTCTCTACATGCAGTAGTATGAACAGAAAATGACAACATGTTACAATCCAAGCAATGACCCACATGTGTGTTCCAGGTTCATCACGACCATGAACATGCCAACATTTTCGTCCTTCTTGGCGATCTTCATGATCTCTTCCTTGATTTCTACCGGTATGGCAAGTGACCTGCGTGTCGTCACAGAACCAAAGACTCCGCAGACCTGCACATCTTTAAATGCGACTGGTAAAGACGACACTTCAGTAATCCAGAAAGCACTCGACTCTTGCGCCAAAGGGAAAGCTGTTGCACTGTCATCAGGTGTCTTCTACGCTGGTCCTCTCACAATACCTTCTGGCGTCAATCTTCTGGTGAATAGTGGTGTGACATTGAAGGCAATCCCTGACCCGAAATTGTACGACCTGGGTAAGAATACATGCGGCACAATGGACGGTTATGGTACCGGATGTCAGCCTTTCATCAAGATTTCCGATGCGAAGAGCAGCGGGATATACGGACAAGGCACCATCGACGGTCAGGGAGGCGAGACGATGACAGGAAATGATATGTCCTGGTGGAGGCTTGCTGTTGTAGCTAATAGGTGGGGACAAAAGCAGAACGTTCCTCGCATGATCGAGATAAGCAACTCTGAGGACATCACCGTGTACCAGGTTACCCTGACCAACCCTCAGTCTTACCACCTCCTCAGCATCAAGACGAACGGATTCACAGTCTGGGGGATAACAGTTAATACAGCCTTCGCCGCACGTAATGCCGACGGAATAGTCGCTGACGGATCCCAGAATGTCACAATCGCCCACTGCTCTGTGTTCACGCAGTCAAACAACATCATCGTCAAGTCGCGAGAAGGTCTGGCGAAGTACATCTCTGTTTTCAACAACCGCTTGTACCGCGGCCAAGGTCTGATCATTGAAAGTGGATCTGTCTACGGTGTCAGTGAGGTCACATACTCCAACATAACATTGGAGATTCTTGTCTATGGCATCTACATATATGGCAACACCGAGAAGCCTGCGCTTGTGTCAAATATCACCTACGACAACATTTGCATGCAGACAGTGTGGTACCCCGTCTACCTGGACACTGGCAACTACCAGGTGAATGCGACTGGAACTCCACAGTTCACCGACATTAGCTTCAACGATGTGCAGGTGAAGACTCCAGGGACCTTCTATCTTAATGGTTACAGCAATTCCCACCCGATAGAGATAACCATGAATGACGTCCACGTACCAAAAGGTACTACATGGTCGGTGGACGATGCTAAGATAACGGGAGACTGGGATGAAGATGCGAACACAAAGCGTTGTCGATACAATGGCAATTACTAAATGCTAACAAAATTTCGGTATTTCTTGATATATGGACTTGTGCACTAATGTGGCAATTTTTTAACCTAATAATTACTGTTATTCATAAGTAATTCAACCATTTATGCACTTTTAGTTATTAGTCTGTAATACATTTTTACAGTAAATATTTGTTAAAAATTAAACTTTTTGAGCTAACTGACTTTGGCAGAAATATAACCATTAACATATATTTACTAGTCTTGAAGAAGCTGTGAGAAGATTACAAGTAAAAAAATTGTAAGAATACTGTCTTGTTTACCTACAATTGTGAGACTATATATTTTTAATTTGCACACATTGTAATGAATTTTTCTGGATGTTGGACAGTTTACGTTTCTATTGTGTTGCCATACAAACAATTTTATCCATTTGTCTTCTAGCACAAATTATGTCTGTTATCAAAAACCTAATAAAGTAGTTTAATGATCGCTATATATAAAGTGTAAATTATTTTCCTTGCCTATCTACCAATTTTATTGTGGAAATGAACTTTTCATCAGTACTTCTTCTTTACAGAAATGTATAGTTTATCTCATTAATACTTTGTTATTTATTAACAAACGAATAAGTGACTGGAAATCTTATAACATTTCAGTCAATTTGGGAAAACTGTAAAAAACTACTATCCCTAGGAAAATGATTTAGATTTATAACATAAGAGACTTAAAGAATCATTCTGAACTATATCGGAGTGAAAAGACAGCTAACTACTTCATACTGAAAGTTCTGGAATATTATATCTTTCATGCTCATTTGGCAACAATTTCCAAAATATAATGAAACATAATACCTACAGTTAAAATACATTGAATATCACAGTAGTTACCAAAATAGTATTGCACTAATGTATGCGGGCTATATTACTGTAACTTACAAAATTTTCATAATGGCTAGTTTAGAGCATTTGTCACCATTTGGATGTGATTGAGGTCCGTAATCAAAGAATTTCTTTCCGAAATAGGCTACAATAATAAGGTACGTATTGTATGACTTTGGAGAAGTCCTGAAGTTTGTTTGGGTAGATTTGAAGCTTCCCAACGTATTCCCTTTCATAAGTAGTGTCATATTTTTTTATCTTGAATGTGTCGACAATTTGGCCATTAATGAACCGTGATGCTGTAATGTAATTTTTTTAAAGAAAATTTTTCTAGATACTAGATGTACTGGTGACTTCGTTCGCCTAATTTTCTATTTCGGGACCCTTGTTCTGATACAACCTGTTCCCTAGTAAATTTCACACTGTTTCCCGGTAATTGTCGCCCAATTCTTGGTAATGTTTTTTTCGTCAGATACCTTCACGGTTGCTTGCACAACGAAGTTTCATTATAATCCGATGAATGGTACCTACATCAATTTTCATTAGGATAAATTGAACGGTATAGATATTGATTTGCTTCAGTGCCATCTAGCGGAGAGTTATCGGAAAATTTAATGTCGTGAAATTGTTATCTGTGCTCAACTATCAGAGTGTACACATTTTCAAGGCGATTGGTTGAACGGCATAGAAATGTAAGGGCTACAGCGCCCTTTAGCGCCTAGTTTTTTTTTTTTTTTTTTGGGATAAAGGTACCTCTGACAATGCGTGTACAATATTTCAATATTACCAGCCGAGTGGTTAAAGCGAGAAAGCATAACAAACAAACTCACCTTCGCATTTATAATTTTAATAAGAAATTTGAGTCAGTCAGAAAACACAAAAATAAGATAAATAAATACTAAATAACATAATTATGATGCACTTGTTAGTTGCGACTACTTTCAAAGGAATAGAATTAATATTATTAGTTTAGTTGGAAAATTTTGTACGAAAGAAAAATTATTTTGATAATAATCTAAGTGAATACATTTTTATTATGGTTGGTGAAATATATAAAAAAATAATAAATCCTAAAATGATTAATACTGCTACTCAAGTGTACGACATTGTAAAAAAACTTGATGTGTATTTATTTTGTAAGTATAAGCGTCTTAATGCATTATTACGTGATGAAAACAATATTTTAAAAAGTGTATGAACTCTTCGATGTGGAGGAAGGTGTTATTTCATTTATTGAAATTATAATGATGTTTACATATTTTTAAATTAAGCAAAGTATATATTACATAATATTTATTTTTGGAAATGTTTAAGGAAGTACTAAGCTAAAGATTGTAATTGGGTTGAAGATCAAATTAAAAATCTGTAACAGTTCCACAGTTCAATGACTTTATAACAACTTGGGCCGATTATTAGCTGTATACTATTTTTAATAGTATTTTTCCGGCATATGTTTCATTATTTTTCAATTGAGAGTGATTTATTAACTGAAGTTAAACATTATATTTAATTCAAGGGTACTGTCGGGTCTAGATAAAATCTACCCGATTTTACATCCTCCCTGGTAATAAATATATCAAAATAAATCCAGAAACTCACTCCTTCAATAAGTGGAAACAATATATATATGTGTATATATATTATCAAATAAAAAAAAAAACTATTTTATTCCTCTTTCTGCATACAGCCCATATCACAATAGATTTTGATCTTCAATTTCATTTCCGATCTTGATTACAAATAAATATTGTTCTCGTTTCCAACATCCTCCCACCTTTTGACAGTGGACTAAACAATGAAGTCATAGCAAAATATGTTCTCCCTTTAATTAATTCACATGTCTCAATAGTTATCACAAATTTCACTCGTCAAATGTAAAATATTGTTGGACACCTTATAATTCTACCACTTCATGTGACTATCATCCCCTTTCCATTAGAAGGAGCCTCTGATTTCCCACTTTTCTCTTCAACACTCACAGGTTTTGAAGTCTCTATTGGGTAGAGTCGTTGTATTGGTCTCAACATTTTAACTGAGACGATCCTCACACGTGGCCAAACCGAACCCAACCCCCTTCCTTGCCTGTAAACACCTTTATTACTCTAGCTAAGGGCCATTCAATCCTCTTTTTTCCACCACAGGTGATGGAGCTACATCAACTTCTTGGATTTTTAGCATCTGCACCATACATTACCACCAACCACCCCACCAGGTTGCTGTAGGTGGAATGAACTTCCAATGGACTTGCATCATTGCAAATTCACATTCAACCATTTTTCGATCGAGTGTCGACAAAAAGCTAAATGTTACTGTGAAATGAGTTCCATTGTTACTGTAGACAGTCTTGGGTCTACCACGCCAAGCTACAAACCTGCGCAGACAGAGAATGAAACTGTTTATGCTGAGGGTCATAACTAGCTCCAAGTGCACATCCCTATACACTGCACAAGTGAAGAGCACTATTTAGACTTTGCAACCATCTCGAAGCATCAGTGGTCCTGCCAGGTCAATGCCTACAACCTCAAATGCAGATGCATCTCTCACTCGATCTTCAGGTAGGGCGACAGGTGCTGTATCGATATTTTTTGCTTTGTGTTTCCTACACTGCACACATTTTAGGAGGATGCTACGAATGGTTTGTTTCAAAATTTTTCCCATAGTTTGGCTAAGAGAACCAAAGTTCCTGCATAAGTCATCCTGTTATGATCCCCAAGAATCAGGAGTCTGGTCACTTTGTGGTCACTAGATAAGATCATCGGGTACCTGTAGTTCTCTGTGTCCTTGCGAGTAGTTAGCTTCGACTCAACTCGTAAAAGATTCTCTCCATCTTCGAAAATCCATAATATCTTCAGGTCAACTAAACTTAACTTCTTCCTTTGCAATACTTCCCTTTGCACTAACTTCACGACTACCTTTTCCGCCGATATTATTTCATTCTCGGAAAACTCTCTTCATTATCGATCCTCTGGGTTTACTTGTATATTTCCTTTGAATCTTAAGATCCATGCCATTAGCCTTAACAACTTCAGGTAGCTGGAACAGTAGGTCAGATACTATTCTTCTTTGATAGAAGTTAAAGTATAGATTACTTCAATCTCTCCATCACCATTTGAGTCTATGATACTGGACAGGGTTTCAGATCTTGGCCAGGAATCTTCTTTAACTCTCAACCAATCAGGACCCTCCCTGCATCTTGAATCCAACAAAGTGTCCACTGAATATCCATGTGATGCGAGATCAGTCGGGATAAGATTACCTGGAATATTTCACCAATTTCCAACACTCGAGATTGACAGTACCTCTCTGGCCCTGTTGTTAAGGAACACAATGGCTCTCCTCTTGCGATCCATAATAGAGCAGTAGACAAATCACTCCAGAAATACACAGACACATCTACCAATGCCATTCTCTCCCATACTGTTCGAGAAAGTCGTGCTCCAACACGTCATGCCAGAAGTTCTAATCGCGGGATGGTGGTTTTCTTTAATGGAGCAACTCTTTATCTAGCATGTGCCAGCTGGATGTATACCATTCCATTTTCACTTTCACTTCTTAGATGAACCACAGCCGCATATGACAGCCGACAAGCATCACAGAATACACATAGACTTCACTTCACAGAATTTCCTGGTATTAATGAAGCTCTTGGAACTTTTACTTCTTGTAATTTTGATGTCTTTCGCTCACATAAGAAACTTCAATCTCAAATCATCTTGTACATCTGCATCCCAGCTCTATTTCCTTTCCCAGCTTTCTTGTAGCAAAATCTTGAGGATTAGCATGACTGGGCAAGAAAAACCCATTGGATCTAATGTCCTCTGTGTCAATGACAAAATCCTCCTCCTGGTTACATGATCCTCTGAAAATTCAATTTCACTTACAGTGCAAAACAGTAAATCCTTCTGCTTGTCCCATAAAAAACCAAATACCATGGATGTCTGACAACTTGATTCTTCTGGTGCTAGTGCAAGTCGAATTTTGCTTCAGCCATTGCTTGCGAAGCATCTCGTGTGAATTGGTTAATCTCTTCTATAGTATCTAGTGGAGTTTAACTATTGTCCACGTAGAATGACTTCTTGAGTTTCTCTACCACAGTTTTTAACTCGGGGAAACAATTGTCTAAATAATGGTTGATTACTGCTCCCAAAATAAATGGGCTGCAATTTAGTCTGAGCAAAACACAACAATGATGGTAAACTATCATCTTCTCATTGTCATCATCTGCCATATCACAGAAATCTAAAATAATCACGATCCTCTTAGCAGACCGACACTTGCAAGAAATCTTTCTTGATATCAGCCATTACCCCTACATCCATTTCTCAAAAATTCATAAGTACTGAAGGAATCAACGCTAACAAGTTTGGAGCCTTTGCTAAACATTATTTGAGCGACAAATTTCCCTTTCTTTTGCTAGAAGCATCAAGAACATGCCTGCTATTCATTGTAGAGCTGTTTTTTCAAGACTCCTCTATGTGGCAAGAAAAGTAATAGGTTATTAAGTTCCTACTTAGGAACTTCTTCAATGACACATTCTTCTAAACATGTCTAGATTCAGTTTCTTGCACGTACTGAATCTAGTCATGAACTCCCATTGCATAGTTCTTTCAAAGATATTCCAAAAATGTCCTAAGCACTTCGTCGTATCCCGAATACCTTCTGTCAGACTTCAGTCTTGCAGTCATTTTTGCTAATCTTCTTTCTGCAACTACCTTGTTTATTCTAAGGTCTCCTCTGTTCTCCAACCATGGAAGGTAAATTTCATATCTGCCTTCGCAATTTACTGAAACGGTGTCATTGAAGTGATCTAATACAGCACTATATCCCCTCTTTTGCCTTAAGATTCACAAGGATTCCTTATTCCAAGTACATCCAGATTCCATAAGTCAGGCAGTCTGAGGCTGTTGACAAGCAGAGCAGTCACTGCATCGGCACAATTAATATTATTTCCCTTTTTATAAATTGGTCCCATGACAACTCATCCTAACAAGGTCTTCATCGCAGTATGTCCATTTTGCAACTGGTGGCATTTTCCAGTGTGTAGCCTTCCTGCAAAGTTGGCACCAATTTACATTTCTATAGCATGTTGTCCTTCGCCTACATCACATAGCAGTATTCCCATTCCTCTCAGTTCATCTACAACTCCACATTTAACCCTAGAAATCAGTCCACAAATAGTTGACTAGCTCAATACTTCAGTGTTACATGAACTACCTCCTTTTAGGCTGGTAAGTGTCCGATTGTAACACTGATGCTCTTCTCTTCCAGTTTGAACACCTCCAAACAACACTTGGGTTAGAGTTTTTGATCCGATGATTACACAACCCATCACTTCAGCAGTCCTCTTCAATATGTAAGAGCGCTGCGATCCGATGTATATTAGAGCCCTAACTATATTAGTTTTTCTCTTCACATCGGTTTTCACGAGTAAAGTCTGCGGTAAGACTTATTGAGGACAATATGTGTTGGATAGAACACAAGATTTCTCTTCACTCCTCTTTTCCTCAAGTTTCAAATATACAGATCCTTCACTTTTAATAGGCAAGTCATGGAACATCACTGCCTGGTGTCTCACCCCAGAAATGACACACTTCACACTAGCTGTACAGTCTTTCGACCTGTGTCCCAAATTTTATGCACACAAAGCATGCTTTCCGTGTACCGAGGCCTCCCTATTCTTGTCGAAATGCAGTAGTCTCGTCTTAAAGCACTCCATGCTTTCGTGGGACTTTTAACAGAAGACGCACTCTTTTCGTCTCTTGTGCTTTCCCGCAGCGAAATAATTATTCGTAATGGGCACACGTTGACCTTCAAACTATTTCTTGCCTACTTGATTTGCCGAAACCCTAAGACCAGTTTTTTTTTTTCAATGAAATACTTTCCTTCCCTTCCACTTCGCAACACAGGAAATTTAATAACTGTTGTAATTTACCAGTGTAACTGCTAGAATCACTGTTCATATTATCTTTAACCTCAGAACAACTTGTGAAACCCCTCATCCAAGCCCTCAGTATCTCCTCTGGTATGCACGACTCCGCAAGTGGAAACAGTATAGCAGTGCAGTATATTTATCTTGCGTCATTCCTATTGACACTAAAGCCCTCAAATATAATTCCAGCCGATAATATAGCTGAGATGGATTTGTTCTATCCTTTCCAGCTATCACATTTTTTATTACAAGTCCTAGAAGCGCTTAGACGTAAAATTCAATTAACAGTTCTTCTCGACCATATTGAACATGCAAGCAATATATCGCTTTCTTGTAATTGCTTGATGTTGGCAGAAAGCAATCCACAATTTCTCTTGCTCTAGTCTCTGCAATTGTAGACTGAATTAGATATTGAAATGTGTCGTCCGGTTCAATTTCTTCATCCTCATGAATTCTTTTAACTGGCTCCAAAACCCAAACCAGTCCTACGAATTTTTAAACTCAATTTTCGGCAGCTCAAACCATTTCTGATGAGAACCTGGTGACGATCACTCGGAATTACCTTCATTTTCACTAGATACAACTTCAACTAGCAACTCTTTGTAATAGTCATCCTTATTTAATTTTACTTAAATTATGTTTTCTTTACATTCTTCTGTGACTAAATATTCCGCCTCGTGTAAATTACTTCTGTCGCTATCTTGTAATGCGAGATCGAGTACTCGTTCGTCTAGTAAAAAAAATATTGAAATAACCTTTCTAATTTCTCAAATACAAATTCCACTTTACTATCATCATTTCCACTTACTTCATCACATAGTGAATTGAATGTTTACTTGAAAGACTTTCTAACAGGCTTCCATTGCTTGTTGAGGACTTCCATTTTCTGTTGCTCAATATACGAATTTTCCACTTAAAATAGGTTACTAACTTCAGTCTTTTCTGGGCCACCATGCATGTTGGGTCCAGATAAAATCTACCCTATTTTACATCTCTTCTTGTGCTAAATATATCAAAATAAATCCAGATACACACTCCTTCAATACATGGAAACAATATGTATCATTCTCCTGTATATTATCACATAAAAAAAGAAAACAATCCCTTTTCTTCCTCTATCCCCATAGAGCCGATATCACTATGCACTTCAGTTACATTTTTGACCTTTATTACAAATAAATATTGTTCCCGTGTCCAACAGTTACTATGATTGTTAATTTTCATGCAGTATTTCTCTGCTAATTATATAACAGTTTATTTTCACATCTCCCAGTGCAGTCAAAGCGACGACAGGCTCGCTTCAAGGGCTATCTTGCCACGCCACTGTCAACTTGTAATATTACCCACAGGAAATACCGTACATGCTTTCCCGCACTGTTCTCACAGTGGGGAGAGACCTCGCTTTCCATGCGCGTCCTTGTGTTAGGGCAATGAGTGTAAGCCTGCATTTCAGCTCGGCTGCAGGCAGAAAAAGTAACCTTTGCACCGTCTTGGCTTCTTCATCCTCCCGCATGCAGGACGGGCTGCGAACGGAGAATATTTTCCCTCATCATTCTTTAGACATCCGCGCACCATCTGTCGGTCGCATTCTTAATTAATTAGCATAACCACGTCTACTATACCACATCCCCTTTACCGCATTGTGAAAGCCTCTACTCAAGAAATATGACGTATGTCGGCGTTGCACCTGTTTGTAGGGTTTTAGTGCCCATGAACTATTTTCTATGCCGTGTAGTGTAGTTCTATTTTATGTATTAAGTGATTGAATTTTGAGGCATTTGTTACGATTAAATTTTTCTGTGTACTTCGAGATGCAAGCCATTTAGTCGACCCTCCGCAGGTAAGTCATCCCACCACGTCAGCGCTTTGTTACGACTTGTTTTGTTTCGTTAAAAACTAACTGTAATTCTCCACTTCTCTTTAATGTGTAACAGTGGAGGGGTCAACTTCAAGAATAATTCTACTTACAAGTATTCAAGCGTCTCCATTAATACAAGTTTCTACTATGTTTTTACATACACATTCAACATGTCCTTTCTCTGGACATCTACTCGCCGCTACATTGTACGTTCAGCTAAGTTCTAAGTCCCTGCATAAACTTTAATTGTGTTACGCACCACATTTGTTCATCCAGGACTTATTTATACCTTTGATTTTATAAAACAAAGTGAATCATTAATTTATTTATCCATCTTAATTCATGTTTTCATATTAATTAGTGTAATTTATAAAAGAGTATCGTAGGGAAAATAATAGTAAAAAGGGTTTGAATAACCCTGTTTATGATATCAATTGATAAATGTTCAAAATTCAATTTGAAATTGAAAGTTTCTGTTCTATTCCAATTGCCTAATATTTTATATAAATGAATTGACTTTTTAACTAAGGAAAGTAACAATTTCTTAGGTGTAATCAAAAGTGTGAATGTATGCTTTAAATATATCATAATATGCAAGAAAGTTTTATGGTGTATGAATTCCAATATTTACGTTTGTGTTAAGAATTTGTTGCAGCTAAATGACAAGTTGTTTAAAGTTTTAATCAACATGTATAGAAAATGTTACAAGGTATGTTGTAAAGACATGCTCACTATTATACTTCTGTGGATTACTGACACTATCTACCTGAATTTTTTAAAAATTATGGTTTATCACTTTAAATTGACAATTATTCTACAATAGTGTGCCTTAAATAACTTGTTTCAGCCAGGTTTCTTTGAAAATACAGGGTTGTAGATAGATAACACCTGCTGAAGTATTCCTTTCTGATGACTGTTTAAGGACTTCACTTTAGTAACTTCCATGTAAATATCTTCATCGGTAGCCAATTCATGCCTAGTGGCTACATTGTAAATGGGTAGCATTTCCTTATCTAACCTGTTCACTACTTTATCTGCATAACTCCAATGGTCTGGATGTGTCACTGTGATAGTAGCTAGGTCAGGTGCACTTACCATATAACCACCAAAATCTAGCATTATTTTATACTGTGTTATGAAGTTAACTTCTAATATAACTGATTTGGTCAGACCTTTAATAATCAATGCAGCAGCTTCCTTAGGTCTGTAAGCCCTCAAATTGCAATAGAGCTTGTTGATTAACCACTGGGCTAGATTTACTAGTAGCTCCTATTATTCTCAATCTGGGAACAGGTAAGTACCTCAATTTATATCCAGAAGCCAGAATTTCTTCATATAACTTCTCTGAGAGGCAGCTAATTTCAGCACCACTGTCTAACAGACATGGGACAGGAATACCACATACGATTAAGTTTAACTCTGGGCACAAAATTCCTACAGATACAACAGTCTCTTCAAGAGATTCTGTCAATAAAAATTCCCATCAGTTTCTTTAAAGGTGACTGTGTTCACACATGTTGTCATTACAGCACTTGACAATTCTTGATTGATAGTATTGGCAGTGATTTAATCACTTTTTCGGATCCCTTGTAAGTACTTCTTCCGACAGAGACCAGTAAACAGGATCCCTCATTACCGAATTCTACTTGTTTAAAGTTTTATCTTGAGTGCTGCCACTTGGTATTCTGTTTTCAGTACTCCACGAAGTAGAAGGTGTATTGTTGGGAACAAATGCTGGCGATCCCAAAAAACTGCTGTGTGATAAATAATATAGTGGCATCGGCCAAACCCAGGGCTGTGGTCGGTTATGGTTGACACTGGCCATTTGATTTATTACCTGTGCATTTACCTCACTGACTGAGTTATAGTTGTGCTGCTCCTCAGGACAATTCGATTTCAATGGTTTTCTTGGAAAATCTTTCCTTCTTTTTGGTGAATTAGATTGACTTTTTGGTGATGTTAATGATACATGAGAGGTATGTTCCTGTTCATTCTGTTGGGGTTGATTTTCAGAGTCATGCTTTGCTTTATCTGCATCTTGCTGTTTTCTCCTATTATACCATCCTCTTTTCTTGTAGTTACCTCTATACCTGTGTCTTTTTTTTCTGAATAATAACAACTAGACTGTGGGTGTCGTTTGCAGATTGATATTCTTCTTCCTCGTCATAGTAAGCTTTATCCATTGAGTATTGATTTACTATATGAACTCTATCATTTCTAGGTGGAGCTCGGTAGTCGTTTTGTGGATAGCTTCAATACCTAGGTTCAGGAGGGTGGTTGGGTTGCTCTTCGATATCCAGTCTAATGTTATGTTTTTGCATCCTATCAGTACCCTCATAATTATGTAGGTCTTCCCTAAAAGATGCTAGGTCACCACCTAGTCTGCCAGTCCAATGGGTCTGATAGTGATATGGCAATTGGTGGTTCAGCATTGCCATAATTCTTCATCGGAAATGGGAGGTTCCAGGTGTCTGGATTTTTCGTACATATCACTAATATGTGTCTCTAGACTGCGACCTCTTCCTGGTATGAACCTTTCAGAATGCAATTGCCCCCTAAGGTTTCCTTTTATCTTTCGGCTCCAGAAGTGATCAATAAATTTTTATTTGAAACTAGCTAGAGTAAAGCACTGTTGTCGAACCACTTCCCGTCAGTAATATGCTGTAGATTTTAATACGAGATTGAGACAACACAAGGTTTCGTTCTCTCTCAAACCAAACAAAGAAGCACACTCGTCTCATTTTGTGAGAAAATTAATATGATTTTCACCGAGTTTTCCCTCAAATTTCGGTATTTTCTCAGCCCAAATCTTAGCTGGATGGTGGAAAAGTGTGCTGCTAATGGATGTGGAGGTGCTAGCAATACTGACTGGGAGCAAGTTGGTAGACTGTCGATTGGTTACAGGGTAAGGGACTGGGTTAGAGATTATTTGAGGTGCTTCTGGTAATGAGCTCGGCAAAGTTCTATTTGATACGTTCAGCGAGAGCTGATTAAACCTGCTCTCTATCTCTTCACATCTTTCGTCCACTACATTTAATCTTTCCTTCAACTCATTGTGGTTACTAGACGGAAGCTGAGTAATTGAGGTTATTTGGCTACTATGCATGTTTAGAGTGTTGTTGCTATTTTATAGCATTCATTGGAATAATTGTTATTCTTTTTATTTAATCTCTTTGGCAGTTTCAAACACTTTTTAACTTCCTTGTAGTAAAACAGAACAAGTAAAGAAAATACAAGTCAGTAAGTAGTAAAATATGTTTTCCAATTATTTTACCCATTATATGAAAAATTCAACAGGTTATGGGCCCAGATGCTATTCTGTGTCATGAATGTTACCACATGAAGAATTGAAAATTGGTAATTATGGAAAACATAAAATTTAATATAGGACTTTTGGAAGGTCAAGCTAACTGGTCTACATGGAAGTACAAAGTATGTACTCTTCTGCGAGGTATTTCTGGAGCGATAGAAGTCATCGAAGGAAGTATAACAAGACCAGAAGTCTTAGGCTTAAATGCTAAGGAAGATGAGGTAACTTTATATAACACTAACTTAGCTAAATTTAAGCAAGCTGACAGTATGGCAT
>PNEQ01126208.1:0-31494 GCA_003012365.1 Medauroidea extradentata
TCAAATTGCAGAGCAATCGCTTCCCATTGTTCTTCTGTAGGCGTACCAATACATTCTTCAACCATTACTGCCCAGATTACAGCACATACGCGTTTCACAATGTTGGCAGCTGTAGATACCCCGATGAGGTAACTGTAATGCAGGTCAGTAAAGTAGCATCCACTGGCGAGGTACCTGTGGATAAATAAAAGCAATTAAGCGGAAAAGATAATTTTCACTTACTGTTATTAAATATTATAACAAGTTTTTTCGTGTATGACTTAGACGTGTGTGTGGAAATATGTTAATTGATATGCAACACAGACTGTAATACTCTAGAAAGGTGACATTTTCACTTTCACCGAACTGAGGTTTTAAGCAAAGGGGTGTGATGAAAACAGTTCTACTGTATATGTCATATTACTTTTATATTCCTTTTTACTCGTACAGATGCACAAACGTAAACCTAACCTGATTTTCTTATATTTATATATCATACAATGCTGACCACCTTAGCCCACAATTTTACATTTAGGCTACAACTTGAGAAATAGGTTTCATCTTAACTATAGTGCTTTTAAAAGTTAAAGTGCAGTATACAACAGGATATAAATTTTTTTATGTGTTACATTTTATTGACAATTACATTGAAGGCGTTATGGTCTAGTAACAATCATAACATATAGCATTACAGACATGTTATAATTGATTTACGTAATTTTACAGGTAAAGACATAATAAGGAAATGGGGCAACATTCGAGACTGCTGGATGCGGTCATTGAAGAAACAGAAAGAAATGAAATTCTCAGGTGCTGGAGCATGTAAAGTGAAGAAGTATGTTTATCATGACCTACTTCAGTTTTTGAACAAAATCCACGCAGAAACAATAGCAGCGGAAGATAGTTTTGGTGGCAACACAAACATTTCAAGGCAGGATGACGTTAGTGAGAAAAGTGTGGACGGTGTAGATGTCCACCCTACTTAGCAAATATCAGCTGGTACACCGAAACCTGTAAATTTTCTCCCTGGGAAGCGTAAACGTACGCCAGATGAACTCGAACTCAGAATGTTAAAGGCCTTAGAATGTAAACCAGAGCAGAACCGCCATCTATGTTTCTTTAAAAGTATAATTCCTACGATTGATACTTTCAATGACGACCAAATTATTGACTTTCAAACGGGTGTTCTCCAACTCATGAAAAATATTAAAGAGCGTCACCCGTCTCGCCTTACCTCTGGATTTTATCAGCCACAGGAGCCCTTCATAGCTACTACATTCCATCAAATACCTTCAACCTACTCTCCACAGTTACAAATGTCTACAGTACAACCTACACATCCGCATACTGCAAGGCATGAAGAGCATTCTGTTACCCCAATACTGCAACTGCAACCGCAACCCTAACCGGCAGCACAACTGTACAGGGCACAACAGCAGTATTCCCTTAACCAGACATCCTCAGCATCGTCTAACTATGTATCTGTGGTTGCGCCTTCACCAGCCCAGTCATCCACTTCTTTGTGTTCGCCATTTAGTGATGACACTGAACTTGATTTTAGTCATGCGTCATAGTGCTTCCTGATAAATAATTTAAATTATATCTTATGTGTCTCAATGAATATACCCAGGCCTAGGATTTTGCTGTATTTCAAAACGTCAGTGTACTTGTAACAACTTCGTTAGCCAGTTATTATGTTATTTGTTAGGTTATTCTTTGATTAATTTTATGACCTCAGTAGTCTTGATGTATCAACATGCAGATTTTTGTAACCATTATTACAACATAATGCATAATTAATAATTATTTTTACTACTATACTTGTACATACAAATTTATTTGTACACTTACCTAATAGTTACTGACAACATTTCGATAAGTTGAACACAATTCCTCATTTTAGTATTCTGCTTCTGTAAATGTGGTTTCAAGCGTGCAAGCAACTCATCAAAAGACGTAACAGACATACGGTAATAGTTAAAAAATTTATCTTCATCTTCTCTTAACTCACAAAATAGTATGTTAAATGCACCAAGTTGTTCCCTTCTCTGCAATATTGGGTGCACCCAATGTATCCTCCTACTTCTACGCTTATTTTTACGTCGCCGATGAAAGAATAGCATTGCTATAATTCTGTTGCGCTCCATTGCGATTGACTGAACCGTCACCCTTTCAACAAGAATCGGGTACATGTCGGATAAACAAAATTGTGCACTTTGTAGGACGACATTGTGTCGGCCGATGTCGGCCGACAAAAAGTTCCACGATAATAGCCGAACAAAGAACCACTTTTATGCTCCCGAGACGCCAGAGGCGAAATCGAGCCACATTCTGCCATGGCTGGCGTGACCAACACGGAGCGTTACATAACACCCATTAGCCTATCGGCACGAGGTCCGTGTCTATAGAGCTCCGTGTGGCAAGTAACCTTCCGAGTTACTTACATCAAAGGCATATTTTTGAAAATACGCTTCTGTATGCCTAACGACTCTTCGGCAGTGTAGCATCAAGTAAGTGCAAAGATAGTTTACTGGATTGTTTGAACATCGTGGCTATGGCAATGTTTCTCCATAATAAATGACACGAAAGTAGTACGAACATTAGTCAGGAAATCAGAAGATGCATTACAAAACGCTTTCCCCGTCTGGATTCATTAATCTTCCTTTCCACTAATGGTCTTGCAACACGATACTGTTTTCCGTGCTAGCTTGTACATGGTCCGTGTACAGTCTGAACAGAAACTACTGCTGTATCAGCTACAACATTATTGGCTTAAGGTGGCCGTCTGTTCGCAGGCCTTTGAGCGGTGTACAGGTCTTCGGCCGTTACAAGATTATTAGAAAAATCCTCAACGCGCATGAGTGACGTCTCCTTAGGAATATAATTCAAATTTATTCAAACGTGTGTATGTCCGTGTCAGGTTCAACACTACTCACTAAAATATATATTCTGTGATCGAATTGATGAGAATGGATGTTTATGCGGTCCTTTGTAGCTGTGAAAATCATGACGCGGAATCTTTTAAATGGTAACGGCGTGAACAATACACCTTTATTATTAATTTTAAAAAGTCATTCAATGAAAGTGTCAGTACATAATGTCTCTAAGAAGCGAGTTGTCGGCAGTAAGATTGCGCTCCAGTTCAGTGGCATGCGCCTAGAATTCAAGGTGAGGCGTGAATCGCATGCTGTGTCGCCATTAACGTTCCACACTTCTAAGTCTCAGTCGCGCAAATTACGTCTAACTAGGCGGTTACCTTAATACGGTAGGTGATTTAGCAGCACTGTATGATGAAGGCCCTACTACTAGTCAATGAGTGTTATTTTAAAGTATTAGTTAGTTGGCCATTTCTCTGCCTTATGTGTGTGTATGTATGTATGTATGTATGTATGTATGTATGTATGTTTGTATGTATGTATGTATGTATGTATGTATGTATGTATGTATGTATGTATGTATGTATGCATGCATGTGTGTATGGGCATGTGTGGATGTGTGCGTGTGTGCATGTGTGTATGTATTTATGTATGTATGTATGCGTGTATGAATGCGAATATATATGTATGTGTTTATATATATGCATAACTTCAAAATGTGGCATTTGATCTCTTAAAACATTTTAATTGACACTTCACAAATATTGCTGCGCAAAGAAAATTTCTGATTTTATCAAATGAAGCAATGTTGCTACAAAAAAAATTGGTTTCAAGTATACAGTGACGTGTAAATAAACAGTTTCACCACTAATATGTGTTATTAGTTGTCTTCGTGACAAAGTAACTTGAACTTATACGATAAAAAGAAAATGAGAATGTAATCAAGAAATACTTTTTAAATGGTAAAAGTTAGTGACACAAGTACATGTTTCTTAAGCAACCTTAGCTGTAAATAACTTGTTATTTACTGCAAGAGTCCTAAAATTTATGTCTTACGACTCATCTGATGTGAGCTTGCCAATAACAGCTGCAAACGATATTCCAGAGTAACATGATCCAGGTGCGTGCTACACTCTGTAAGTCATTCACTGTTGCCCAAAAATATTTACACAATTTTTTAATATCAATTTAATAAAGGTTGATGTAAGTTAATAGAAAAACTCATGTGCCATTATTTTTAACGAAATAAGACGAGAAAATCTAAAAATCTTTTCAACAAACACAGAAAATTTTACCTGTAAAAACTAAAATTATGCTGGAATGTCTTACATTTGACAAGCTATATAACTCATCTTAATTTGCAGGTGGGCGCAAAATTACGCATGCGTAAGCAGCATACAAGAATAGAGTTGCAACTAATTGTTAAAAACAAAGACATTTATTTTATCTGTATTTTCCTTGCGTGAGAATGTCCTGATTGTCTTCCGCGACTCTAACACTACAGTAAATTAACCTTCTTAATGTGTCACCTTGGAAAATAAAATACCTGACGTCGCATCTTTGTTTTATTTATTTAGATGTTGGCTATGTTCACTGTAAATGTTAAAATTAATAATATTTATGTATGTAATTATACATTACATATACATTTCACTCAATATAAATACTATCCATATCATCCGAAGCACTGCTGTGGACTATTTTGAGCGTACCATTTAATTACCCCAAGCATATTATACAGCTGTTTTTGCGAAATGGATAAAGAGTTTTGTGCCACCGTAATCAATTTCAAATAATGTAATTCCAAGATTTTCAGATATTATAGATACGTATTGACAAGTTATGCAAAAACGTCCGTACGTTACGTTCTACTTGATGTTATTTTGGCTGTAAACCTTCTTTTTAGTTATGCTGCAGCTCTCTTCTGGAGCGAGTGGGTGTGGATGCATAAAACATTTATCTTGGAGATATATAAGGAACTATGAATTACGACATACTATTTAAGATTACTCAGCTACAAAAATAATTACATAATATTTGCTAGACTACTTGTCTACAAGAAGTCATTTCTGACCACGTTTACGCCTAAATATGTTTTGTTCTTTATTTATATATATTTTAATGTCAAAGAAGTCATGTGATATTTACTTGCCCATAGTGACAACAAAAGCACCTAAGGAAACATAACTGACAACATAGACAAATATGAGCAAGTACGAGAGAGTACTGAGAAATGACTTACATAACTCGCAGAAAACATTTTTCATTTCAACAAAATATGGATAATTCCTCAAATGTATCTAATATAATCATTATTTTCAAAAATTCATGGTGAAATTACACGAGTTACATTACACAATTTATAAAGTTTTCATAAAAATCTTGAAATTCTACTTATTATATTATTTCCTCAAATTAGTTAATTTTTATTATGGGGTATGTGCAGCAAAGTCAAATTGTAACTTTGACTTGTACTCGTGCAGAAGTAAAGGTTATAGAATTAATTTATAAGAATAAATATCATAAACATGTCAGTATTCAGTGCAAATACGACACAAAAAAGGTTTTCCTCCGAGTTGCACTAAGCATAAACATGGACCGTTCAAGCAGTGTGATTACTTCGTCTCAGTGGCTTTATGACTTTTCCTATCAAACAAAACAGATCAATAAAAATTATCTTAGAAAATACAGTCCCCCCATCTAATAATATAACAGCTGACATTGCCCGACTCCCTGTACCCTTCATGTAACCTAAGGTGGAAACATTAAGTAACATGATTGGATAAAGAAGGTTTTCTGATCGGTTTTGCTCACTGACTACATTTGTCTAAATAGCCTGCAAGTATTTCACTTTCTATTGATTTACTGGACACTTTAAAATCTCGGCTAGGGTTACTGTACTATAGCATCAAGCTGGCATAGATAGAGATATATCCAAGTTTAGGTAAGTCATTAAGGGTAAGACAGACGCCGGTTGAACTGCTCGCACATAGAGACGATGTTAAGTAATGTTAGTGAGAAAGATTCAGCCATAGAACCAGGGCGCTTCCAGGTTCCTATCTCACTCGTTGTAGTCCAATATAACACAAACTAGATCGGTAACTATATGATATTATTGCATGTGTTGAAAGTCAAAGGATTGAATAACATATATTCCACTGTGTACTTCCTTCTTTACCTACAGGAGTTACAGCGCCAAGCAAGAAAAATAACATTTTTTGCCGTGCCCACTATATTTTATCTCCTTAATGACGTGCGATAGGACTAAAGTAATACTTGGCCTAGTTTCACAATAATTTACTATCTTTCGTGGATAAAGACTGTATTCCTACACTCTAAAAATAGTTTGTAAGTTTTCCATACGTGCGTATAGGAGCGCTAAGAAAGTAGGTATGGTAGCACTCCTAAACTTTTTATACAACAGTCAAATGTATACTGAAGTTACCAGACTTGTATTGTAACAACTGTAACATTTTACATATTTACAAGCCGGAAGTACGGTAGACCTAACTGTCTCATACTGCGCTGAGGTTAATTACTTCCTGAACATTTTGGAAAGTTTTTATACAGTGCAGAGCAGTTACTGGTATATACGTAGACTCCTCTTAAATTCATGACTTAGCATAATCTCTCTTGTATCAACATGTCGGAGAGGCCAACCCATACTTCAGGTGACTTCGGTACGGGAGATAAAGTAAACTCCCGATTATCCGTGTTCGTTGGTACCACGCAGCGTATGGATAATAGGTGAATATAGATACCCCGAAAATAGCACATTTGTTAATATAAATATTAGAAAATATTTTATTGGTTTATATTTAATTCAAATACCGTAATTACTTATAGTTTTACATACAAATACTGTATTTCATGACCTTTTTCACCCAAATAAATAAAAATACGTCCGGGGTGCATGGTAAACATGAGTAAAATTATGTTGAAATTTCGTTAGTCCATTCATGCGCGAAAGAGTTGACATACTATATTCGTGAAAGTTTTTTTTTACAATTTGTTTTTAGTTTTTACAGTGTTCAACATACAGAGAGCCACACATATAACCCCAAAAACCGTTTAATCTGTGCACGGATAGTCGGGAGTTTACTGTATTTCTCCGTTTGTGTTGCGGGAGAGCCTTTCCAAGAGCTCTGCGCGTTGCCTACTTACCTCCGACTAATCACTTAAAAACATCACAACAAGCGGCCTGAAACACGAAGGAGCCCAGAGGCTTACTCTACGCCGTGTTTCGCGGGTTGGTGAACTTTGCATTCGTGAGCGAGCTCGCGTAAACTCGCGCACCACTCCGAGGAAAGTTTACAACTTCCAGCGAGAACCACGCGCGCCGAAGCCAGGCTCCACGCTGAAAAGAAATTACGCAGTCAGGGATTTGTAAACGTTTCCAACCGCGAGCCCGTGTGAAATGATACGTCATACCATCACAAATACCCCAGTTACCACGTGACTGCGCATGAAAGCAGTGTAGGTAAAGTTTGCAATTTATGTTTCAGTAAAAGAAAAAAATAAGCTTAGAATATAAGTCGCTGCGTAGAGGGCGTCGTCTTTGTAACAAACCAAAGGAAAAATGCAAATAAATATGTCGAACCAAGAGGACAAGGGCTTACGACCGAAAGGGAGATAGGGGACACAAATCACGAAACAATAAATTATCATCCATTGTTTGAGCAAAGTCTAAACCATATAAAGCAATTAATGATTGCGTTCTATAGCTGTAAGGTATTTTAATGTAACGGGGAGACTTACTTGTATGTACTGATTAATATTTAGATTACGTTATTTTGATTTTTGTTTACTAGTTTCTCCTCCCTCCTCCGCTCCTCAAAAATATGTCCGAGGGCTAAACCCGAACTGATGATTTGCAACTGGATGACTATAAGCTTCCGCTTGTTCGGAGGAATGACTTGAAATGAGGTCTTATAATAGAGAGGAAAACTATATTACAAGGGCTTTGGAAACGGGAGATCCCCGAGAAAACCCGCCGGCCAGCGACATCGTTTGTGTTTAGGTGTTGTGTTGATATCCGACTAAATTCTATCTATCGATTTTTTTTGTTGCACATAAAAAACTGACAGAATTCCTCTGAAGTTGTTTTAATTTTTTTTTTTCTTTTTGATATCCTTTGTATTTATCATTCAACACAAGTTGGATCAGGAAAACATGTACAATGGTACATGTCCACAAACCAATAAATTCTAGTTATAAACTCCCATTGCAGCATACATTTTAAAATCTCAATATATTCCTTGTAATAACTGGACATGTAGAGCACTCGCATTCAATCCGGGCGATCCGGGTTGGATTCCCGGTGGAGCCAGTCCACGGATTTTCGCATGTGGGAATCATACCGGACGATGCCGCTAGTCGGCGAGTTTTGTCGGGGATCTGCGGTTTCCCCCGCCCCTTCATTCCGGCGCTGCTCCATACTCGCATCATGTCACCCCGCACCAGCGCTAAAGACCTCGATGTTAAGCTCTGACCAAAACCTCTTCTCTTCCCTTTACTCTATGATGCATGTAGCTGAGAGATCGTAGAAATTTCACGTTGCAGGGAATCTAGCTCAACAATTAAATCTACTAGGTGCGGTACAGTCGTGTGTAGCACGTTTCTATATAGTGGGTCGATGAGCCGCAGGTCCAGTGAACGGACAGAAAAATCAAACCTAGAAACTTGACAGTCATACCTTTCATATTTACTGCTATATTTTGTCCAGTTACAATTATGTTATTGAGCTAGCAAGCATCACAGATTGCGCTTTGTGACGTTTGACAGAATGTCAAAATCTTTTAAGTAGACTGACAGAGGAAAACTGAAAGCAGAAATGCAGATCTGACCATTTAGCAATGAAGGGTAAGCATACGTTGTGATAAAAAAAAAATTGTCAATATTTACGCAGCAAGATATTTAATTATGGGAGAAAACATGTCCTACTTTATAGCAGTAGCATATCTCAGGATGTACCTAGCCAGAATTGTGGCAGTATAGCTGTAAGGACGACAATGCCACCTTCTAAACTTATATACGCCCACGCTTGCTTCACAAGTCAAACGCTCCGTATATCAGAAATCTCCGTGTTGCGACTCTTAAGCTGTGTGCACACGGTACAATTTTTCTTACTAGTTCGTGTACTGGATTCTTTACAAGTTTCTTTTACAAGCCGATGTACTAGGTATTATACAAGTTTTTCTGTGGTAGTTAACACTTTTCACCACGTACAAACAAGTCTCTTCTCTAAAGCAGTTATTAACACTCCTAACTGCTCTTTCGTCCGATTCTTTCCCTCCATGTTTATATTTATCAATACTTGCGCGCACCAAAAGTTCTAGTGTTGTTGTTTTAATGAATTCTGATTGGCTGCAGCTTAAATATTGTAGTGCAGCTCGCAATAAAAATCGGACGCCGGCAATTAGGCAAATCCAGTACCTGAGCTCGCAGGGCTGCTAGTAGCAGGCTATATAAGCTTGTAGCTGAGCAAGTACGACTCCTAGTATACAATATTGTAAGGAATATTGTACCGTGTGCGGCGGGCTTTACTCCCAGTTTCGTACTTACAGATTTTCTACGAATCTTTTGTATTGTATAGGTTTGTTATCAGCACAATTAGGCCTGCACGCCAATACACTTAACTGGATAACATTTAGGCGGCAAGGAGACCTTTCAGCGCCACACACTAAAAACACTTCCTTTGCCATAAAATAAACATTGCTGTGACAAAGAAAATTTTTGTTTGAATGTGAACACTGCAAGAGGGAAAATTTTTGTTTAATGTATAAAGTAATGCTACAAAAATTGTATTGCAATTAAGATAGTTTTGAAGGCGAATTTGGTTGTAGTGTCTGTACAAAGAAACCAAATTGTCCAAACCAGCAAGGCAAATATCGTGTTGCTTCATGTACGCTGCTTTCAGGACTGCCGGTATAGAAGAGCGACATAAGTCTCGTCATGTGTCATGGCATGGTTTTTTCATTTCATCTACTGATGTTTTTCTTTTAGTTTTCATGGCTACTATAAGATTTTTAAATGATAATCAAAATTTTCAGTCGCCAATAGAAAAGTTATATTAGAGTCACTTTAAAGTATTAATGTTAACACTGTTTGGCGTAGCCACAAAATATCTCTTATAGTAGCGTGTGTTCTGTTATCTGTCAGGTTAGCATAATGGAAGTACGAGTCGTTCCTTAAGATTAATGCATTATCTATCATCGCACTAGTTTCAATGTGAGACAATTAGAGTGGAGGGGAAGAGCAACACACGCGTGTATTGAGTCTTGCTTGACCTTGGTTTCGGAGGTTTTTGTGTGGGATATTTTCCATTAGAAAAATATTTTCAAAATAAAATTAGCTGGAATTTATTTTTCAAGTGAGAAGATTTAGAACTAAGGTACGTCGTAGTCACCATTTCTTCTCTTCGCTATGTGATACTAAACTTACATCTTTACTGTCACGAAGAAACTTTTCACATAAGAGATAGACATAAATCACTGTCAGATAAAACAAGCATAGCAGGGCGTTGTACATAGTCTAAATACATGCTGCATTCAACAACTAAAAATTGCAGGTTTCTAAAAATGAAAACGAAAAAAAAAAAACTAATGAAAAACTACCGTTCATAACAGTTTTTATTGACTTTCAGAGGAATTTAATAAACCTATATTAAACACGATTTATAACGCCGATGTTGGGTACATTTTATTCCGATGCAAGAGATGACGCTGAATGGATATTGTCTTTCTGGCAAAATTTTTCTCACAAATTTTTAAAACCCCTTTGCTCTCTTTAATTTTTTTTTTTTTTTAATTTTCTTCCAAAAACCAGAATTTTAAAATAGGGTCCTCTATGTTGGTTGACGTCCAGTGTACTTTTTAAATTGTAGTATAATTGACTATGGCTTTTTCTACAATACTGATATTCTGTCAATCACTAATGGCCTTCGATGTTTTCTGACCTGCTTCTAAGTTTTTTTAACAAATATATATTTTTCTTCAGAGATACCATAAAGTGAGGTTAATTTGCGCTCTAGAATAATTTCATTTCGCATGAAAATTCTAAGATTTTTTCACTCTGTAGCATTGTTTATTATTAAAGCTATGAATGGTTAAGTCGTCAACCGTCAACAATTTCAGATACCGCAAAGTTGTACTTACAAATAATGTGCTGCAAAGTAACCTCAAATCTGGCAACGTAACCCCCGGTAGTCTATGACACACTACAGTACGATTTTATTCCTCGGTCCTCAGAGTTCAGTAATTCACTTTCGTGTCGCTTCCCGGCGCTCTGTACATCAGACTCTCGGGTGAAAACTAATCCCCACACACACACACTGGCCTGCCAGGGCGAGAATGAGGCTCCGGCTATCAGGAGCGGCGTCCCGGTGCTCTGCGTCCCTGAGGCAGGTTGCTAATCTCGTTTGAACTTCGCAGGCGCGCCGCAGCAAGCAGTCGCATTTACCCCTCGACGTCCCCGGTCCCTTGGGCCGTCATCATTCCCGTGGAAACCCCCGAGCATCTACGTCACGCAGTCCTGATACCGTGTACCAACGGTATAAAGATACAATCCTACATCCGTTATATACAACAGCTACCGCTCGGCAAATATTAAGGGGTATGTTTCCTTAGGGCCGTTCCAGAGAGTAACATATTATTATTTTATTTTTTTGATACGTGCATAAAACAGTGTTAGTTTTGTATATGGTACTTGGGAATACTTTACCCTCTTACAAAACTTTTTTAGCTCAGCCTGTTTTCCCACAGTGGAATTTCAAAGTCAAAATTTGCACGTTTTTAGTTCATACACCTCCCGAAAACCAATCCGCATAATGGAACTAAATAATTCACAGTCAAAGTACGTGTTACAGGCTAGGATTTTAAGTACCTAAAAACCCAATACAAATTAGTTTCGTATTTTAAAAAAAAAATTTTAAAGTAGCAAAAAAATTTTACATTTCAGAAAATTTTTAAATACACAAAATATTGTTTGAATTGGAATTTTTAAACGTAATCTAGCCAGTGATATGTACTTTCACTGTGAATTATTTAGTTTCATTGGGTTAGTTGGATATGGGGGGGCGTTAGGAATAAATAAAATTCAAATATTGACTTTGAATTGCCATTATGGGAAAACTGGCCGAGCTAAACATTGTTGTAAGAGGATAATGTGCTCCCAGGTAACGTTTACAGAACTATCAATGTTTCATACAAATATAAAATTATGATATTTTACCCTCTGGAACGCCCTTAAGAGTACACAGAGAATAATATTAGGTACAGTCTAAATTACAATTGTTTGTACATGGCCAAACAATGTCTAACAGTTGAACCAAGATTATTTGCTTGCCTGGCAGATTTTTTTATCTCAATGAGATAGTTTATTTCGGTTAAATATACATTTTGTTTAACCAACCATGTCAATATCTTATGCGTTTTATTTATTTTTCATGCAATAAAATTTTTGTTGTACCAAATGCATACTTGTTTCGCCATATGCGAACGCATTTTATATGGTTTTCTGTACCCAAAATTTTTCTCCGTATGTTCAAGTTCTCATAACTTTGTATGTGTACGGAAGTGTTACTTTTGCAGACATTACTTGAAAGTAGATTTTTTCTTACAAAAAAATTAGCTCTGCCAGTTTTCCTGTAACGTCATTTCAAAGTCAAAATTTGCAGGTTTTTTATTTATGCACTCCCCAAAATCGTTGTCTTCTAAAAATGTGAAGCTTGCATATTTTTACTTATTTAGCAATTTTGTTTTAAATACAAAAATTTTTTGTAGAGGGTTTTAATATTATTCATGCCGTAGCCTGTGACAAGTACGTTCATTTTGAATTATTTCGTTTCATTGTCTTCATTGGTCTTCGGGGTGTATGTGTAGAAAAACGTGTAAGTTTTGACTTTGAAATGCTACTATGGGAAAACCAGTTGAGCTAATTTTATTTGTAAGGGAACGTATTCCCAAGTAAAGCATGCAAAACTAACACTATTTCATACAGATATAAAATTCGGTTTTTCCCTAATTGAATTAAGGGCGAGGTCTAATTTTCATCACCAATTTTTTATTTTTTTGTTTGTACCAGATATTTTTTTTCTTATTTTAGACACAAAATGTGACTAAATTTCGCTCTTATTAAATTTTTTTATCTCTCATAGTTTTCGCGTAATGGCTTGTTAAAGTCATATTGTGCATGTTTCCGTTTTAACGACTACACTAAAACCAACTGATATACCAAACTCAAAAAATCACAGTGGATAAAGACATTGTAGGCTACAATGACATGCTCATAAAATTAAAGAATAAAAATTATTTGAATTTAAAAATGCTGAAAATAAAAATAACAATTTAAAAAATTCAATATTTTTGTTAAAAATACAAATAATTTGTGTTCTTTAATTTTATGAGCATGCCATTGTAGCCTGCAATGTCTTTATCCACTGTGAATTTTTTGAGTTTTGTAAATCATTTGGTTTTAGTGTAGTCGTTAAAACGGAAGCATGCAAAATATGAAATTAATAAGCCATTACGAGAAAACTATGAGAGATAAAAAAATTTCATAAGAGCTAAATTTAGTCACATTTGGTGTCTAAAATAAGAAAATAATATCTGGTACAAATACAAAATAAAATAATGATGATGAAAATTGCGGTAGACCGCGCCCTAAAGAGGTCATGGTACACAATTCTTCGCTAAAAAGCATAAGTCAAAAATTGCCGTTTACTCATAGCCATTTTGCAATTTTAAAAAATAGCAACCTTAGACAAAACAGTTTATCAACTTTCTAAAAAACGTATTATTGATAAACAATTGTGGCCGCCTTAATCTATACATTTATTGGCGACGGAACAGATCACGCTTTAGAATGCTCTGCTCTGAAAAAGTCTTAATTTAGAATTGTACGAAACACTGTCCAACTCTTACACATTACATTACTAGTTATTTTCCACAAATAATGTATTTTTCGGTTCCCTAGTTTTCGTATAAGCCAATGTCAAATTAGTGATTCGACTATTTTTGCTACATACCCAAAGTAAAAACTATTCAAACGATGCGAGTGAAATAATTTAGAATAAAAGTAAATATATTGAGCTACAGAATGACACCTTTAAAATTTTACGTAATAATTATTTTCATCTTTAAAATAATGTTTGAATATACCTACATTTTTGTATGTCTTTAAGTGATTGTATTTTTAACTCCCGGCGCAAAAAGAGGGGTGTTTCAAGTTTGACGTGTCTGTATCTGTGTGTCTGTCTGTGGCATCGTAGCTCCTACACAGATGGACCGATTTTGATGCGGTTTTTTTTAATTGACGTGATTGAGATGGTTCTTAGCTATGATTCAAGTAAATCTGCTCAGCCGTTTAAAGAAAATAAAATCTGTTCTAGTTTTTAACTATTTATTCCAGGAATTGTTGCTTAGCAACGATGCACTGAATGCTGCTAAATAATCATTGTTGTCATTTTCATTGTAAATGACGAATACTTGACATATAATAGTTACGTTTATGCGTTTCGTAATCTTTGCAGTTCAGCTACAGTAGTTTTGTCATGAGGCTTATTAAATTACTTTCTTTGATTAAGTTCACAAATAGCAACACCCTGCAAATTTTTTACACGACTTAAGGCCACTTTGCGTTGCTCTAGAGTTTAATTAGAACGTGAAATACTGGTATTCCTAGCATTTATTGTTTGACGTAAACTACGATCTACATAACTTTCTTTAGATCTCTGCATAGTCTTAGTCAACGCATACTTCTCCAAACAACGCTGTTTGTCTTGTGGACTTTCTTGACTGCACGGTTCAGCCTTTCGAGTAGCTTCAGATAGCAAAAACTGTTGTCTTTTTGGAGTGTAATGGCTGCTTTAATTTGTGCCTTTTGGCCTCATTTTCAGCTTTTTATATCTTCTCCCATCCCCGTGTTTAACACTTCCACTGAAGCTTACAAAAAATATAATGAGAAACTACTCAAATGAAATTAACAGTAATTAAACTCTGCAACCGTAAACTAACTCTACGAAATAATCATCTAAACATAAAAGAATTACTATTATCATCCAACAAAAAAAAAATATCTTTGTTTGTAATCAACTTGTACCAATAACTTATTTACAATCAAAATATTAAAGAAAACAAAATAAGTACAAATGATATATAAATTCATATTGAAACACAAAATATGCGTTGTTGCACTACTGAAATCTTTAATAATATTTAGTGTACGCGAGTAATTTAAAAAGAATGAAATAAAAGTAAAATTAAAAATTTTAAGTAACCCCCGACATAAATAAACTCTAAAAAGTAAAAAAATAATATTTCTCTCTTGGCCATTTAACTTTATTAAAAGTACCTATTAATATTTTGGTGTTGAGTTAATTAAATAAATTTTAAAACAGAATACAAATAAAAAGGATGTTGGTAATGTTAAAAGTATGGATTATACAACGACTTACTCAATGTAAGCAACGTTGGCATGTACCAAAACAACAATATCCAATCGTTTAGTTTTCAGTCTTGATTAATTTACTCTGAAAAATTCGCAAAATAGACACAACCGTCAACGACATCAGCCCTAACGTGTCTGGCCGTTCGGGTCGCCGCATTCTGTGACGCCCCCGCCCTCCTTGCCAAATACCTTGCATCGCTCGTGGCTATCAAGCGAACGCCTCTTATATTAATGGTACAATATCGAAACACTGCATGAACATAGACCTTGTAAGATTGATGTAAAAAACTAAGTTAATACGTACAATTTGAAACTAATAGATGTGTTTTTTTTCTACCTATGTATAACTATACTTGTTCCTGTAGCGGTCCACTGACTTGGCGACGCTCATAACCAAAATATTAATAGGTGCTTTTAATAAAGATAAAAGACCAGGAGAGAATTTTTTTTCACGTTTTAGAGTAATTAATGTCGCGGGTTACTTAAAATTTGTAATTTTACTTTTATTTAGAATTTAAATTTGCTTCAAATAATAACGATGGCATTCTATATCTTAATAAATTTACATTCACTCAAAATTATTTCATTCGTATTCTTTGCTTAAGTAACGTAAATAGTCAAATTGCTACTTTGACATGAACTTCTACGAAAACTAGGGAACCAAAAAATATTTTTAATGCGATAAATTATTATCAATATAATGTGTAAGAGTTGGACAGTGTTTGGTACAATTATAAAATTACGAATTTTTCAGTGCAAAGAGCCCTGAACAAATGCATCATTCTGAGTAAATGTTTGATCATAAAGTTTGCTAATATCTTTATCCAAGATGGTTGTTTTTTTTTATATTGACTTACAAAACTGTGTAGATTTAAAATGATGGTTTTTTGTATGTTTATTTATGTATCCGACACTCTTAAAATCTTGAATTCAGTTAATTTTTTTAATAACAAAATGATTATATTAATTATAAAAACAATCCACTAGAAGCATAGAGAAAGTCTTAATGGACAAATTTGTTTATCATGTGTTTCAGTTTTAATTTCATATTTCATAATTATCAAACGAATTATTTATTATTTTAAGTCTTACTTCAGAAAATGTGGGTGACAGTCAGAACACTTAAGCTTAAAACATATTGTAGCGTAATGATTTTATCACGGTAGGCTGTAAAATTCAATCTTAAAATATAAATATTAGATGCAAGGAAATAAATCCAAGAACACATTCGTTAAAAAAATACCTCCATTAATTTTGCCGTTTTGGACATCTCTATTACTTCGTTGTTTCTCACGTGTACACCCGTTCGATTCATTTAAGACATTTCTTAGAAGCTTAACACGCATATTAAATGTACAAGTTTTTAGAAGTGAATATGCAAATAAAAACAAAAAGCACTCCTCGAAAATATGTTTTACCAAATTTGGTAGTAAACATTTTCCCAGTAGGATATCCCTTTCAGTTGAATCATTTCTAGGTCTTCAAACTTGTGCCTTTGATTTTGAGCAAAAAGTTATGACCAAATAAATGTGCCACTAATGTAAAATATTTGCTTCCACATATAGCAATATCTGTTATAGGTACAATGATTTTTTTTTTAGCAATAATTGGTATACATCGTACTCTAAATTGATCAGCTCTTCTAAAAATTTCATTGGTAGCGAGAGAGAAAGCGATAGAGAGAATGCGCGACAGAGAGAGAGAGTACACAGGTTCAGTAGCTTTGACATTTTTGTGCCAAACATTCATCAACAACAAGGTCATTGGTCTTGGTTCCCCATAACTTTACTCAAGGACATGAACTGGGAAGGAATCGACCATGTCCTATGTTAAGTAACGATCCCTGCATTCGCCTGGGGCAGTTTCAGAAAACCAGAAAACGGTATTAAAACGAAATCAGAATGGCTGGAGCTTGGAATCAAACCCTGGTCTTTGAATGTGAGACCAACGTGTTATCAAGGTGGTCGTGTTTAATTTTAGACGCATTTATACGATTATATAGCATCGGTTATTTCTGTGATTTAAAAAATATGATTTTGCTACTTTCTGAGGACAGAAATATTAAAACTGACTGGTTTTAAATAAACTTTTGATAAATGTTACTTAAATATTTCAGAAGAATAATGTATCTGTATAACTTAGCGGTATGTTCACACTGGTAAAGAAGTTTGTTTATAAATGGAATCGTTTTAACCAATCCCCCCCCCCCCCAAAAAAAAATTTAATTTTTTTTTTGTTATTTAAAATTTCCTTTATTATTAATATTTGTGTGTGTGTGTGTGTAAATGGAAACATTAGCACGGATGAAGTTACAAAGAATTATATTTATTATGTATTTTAACTAACAAATTTTGCGTACTTTTAAGATGAATTTAATATAGGCAACGATAGCATAGCTAATTATAACTGAAAACGGTATCTAGATGTTTGTCTGCATACAGTGATGAAATATTTAATACCATATTTGTGGTGATAAATATGCGTCCAAAATTTTATTTGCAGATATAATTAGCCAGTATATATCTTGTATACGAGTGAGAGTTGACCTACGGTAGACGTTTACGAGCAAATTCATTTGCGAGACGCATAAAGAGAAGGAGCATCAAATATATGTTTACGCGGCGAATGTTATCACACAGAATTGCGTTTCAACCAATCACCTAACTCAATTGAATATATTTACCTTAAGATCGCAATGAAAAATTGAGCAACCAAAATCTCAAATTATGATATTTTATAGTCATTGCCGAGTGTGTAGCGTATACCGAACGAGCTTAGTGCTTATAAATCACTGCAATCGCATGCAAGACAGTTTGGTTTTTATTTCTTATCCGACCACTCTGGATTGAATTTTTAAAAGTATTCCGTAATCATTCCGGATTGGGATGATTCTTTAATATAATCCCCGGCTAAATCCTTTCCCACATTCCTTAACACTCCCTTGACAAATTTCTGAAGCTGTTTGGTTGTCATCCTAGTCCCCTAATTAAATAAACACAAATAGCTGTGAAAATATAGCATTATATTTACCACCGAACTAGTATTTGCCAATATACAAGTAATGAATCATATTTTCATTTGTTCTCATCCTAATATAACGGCTGGTAATGCTTAGAAGCAATTTTCAGAGATACGTTATCGAATAGCAAGAACTGAGATAAATAGTTCGGCATTACTACTAAAAGCCAGTTTTAGAAGCGAGTGTGATTTTTGAACGATTCTTGCAATGGGTTAGTGACTGAACAGTTTTGTGAACGTACGCTATTACGAGCAAATGTTGACGAGTTTCAGAAAATCAACAAAGTATCACAACACACAAAAAAAGGCTATATTAGCTGTAATCAACAAACACACATACATACCACGCACAAAAGCGCGCACACACACACACACACACACACACACACATATTACTGAAAAGAATATAGTTGTAATAGGAAAGACGACACAACAATAAAATAAGTATAATAAATTCAGACAACAAGAAAATGGACGATAGCAACAAAAAAGTTGTGATAAACGTATGAACAAGTGTAGTCGATGACCATACAAATTACATGAGATACTAATGGATTGGAATTTATTGGTTTGTGGACAAACGCCATTGCTAATGTTTTGCTGGTCAAACTTGTGTTGAATGAGAAAGTACAAAAAAGAACAGAAAACACACACCAGGATTACAAAATGAAAAAAAAAAAAAGATGGAAGTAGACAAAAACAGTGAACAGTGGACAGCAAAAAAAAAAAAAAACAAGACAACACAGCACAAGTTAAAAGCAACGAAAAAAATGGGATGTTTCGGGAATTGCTATCTGTTTCCGTCTTCAGGCTGAGACTCAGACACACGTCGGAATACCAAGATGCGAATCCCTTGTATTTTGTTTGTTGTCCACTTTTCACTGTTTTTTGTCTGCTTCCGCATTTTTTTTTATCTAGCTCTATTTGTGTTTGTGGGGTTCTGTCGATATTCGAACGAATTATAGTTGACGTGCGCTGACACACACGCATCTATCAGCGACCGTTGGCGCATCGCAGCGGTGCCACAGTAATGGTGTTAACACGCCCAACTCAGCAAGCCGACCGACGGCCACAACTAGAGGGCTACCTTAATATCGCCATGTGGGTAGTAACAGAACGAAAGGAAGCAAAAGTAACCACCACAAAACCATGCTCAGGCAACACACACACCTGTAGCACCCATCGAGGAGCCCGGACAGTGGTCGTTTCTGTGGGCATTGAGCAGTTGCTGTACACAACTTGTTCAATTGCCGAGACACCAAGGTACGGAAACAGATTGTGTGACATTGGGAGAATATGGGATGAGTGCAGCCACATTTCGGAAGGTTCAACGGCCCTAATAACACCAACTTTGTCGCGAGACACGGGAAATAGCGAAGTTAGGAAACCATCAGAAAGTATCAAGGAAAGGTTCGCCCGAGTCGCCACCGCGACTCAAAGTGACAACTGCATGGAGTGATAACCGGCGCCGAGCGCGCCAAGTGTTTGTGTGTAATTTCAAAATAACCCAATATATAATCTCTTGTAGTGCTACTAATAAAGTGTTATGTGAATTAAGGCCAGCCTGAACTTTGAGAGACAGGTTAACAAGACAACCGGGGCGGAAGGCCATTTAAGTAAATTTCCCTACAGAAATCAGCCTTTTTATGTACATCAATCAGTGCTTTTTTTAGACAATGTTATAGTATCAGTTGTTATTGTGTCAACTTTATAGTGTTTTGTGTATTTGCTACTCACATGCGTGGAAGTGGAGAGCGGTATTTTTTCGCGCCCTTTCTCGCCTTGTGCGAGGGAGGACGTCATGTTGAAGTCAGTCTTGTTCCGGGCGTGAGGAAGGACGGCTACACGACGCCGCGGCTCCTGGGCCTTCGCGTTCGTACTGCATCCATCGTGTAAGGACAATAGCAACTCCACTCAATCTGTTTAGTACGGAACTTTACGTAGTCCAACCAAGTGACGTACCCAGGAGCAGTGCCGCCCCAACCTCGTAGACTCAAAGTTCGCCTGAGGATTTATGTTCATTTCAGTGTTATAGTCGCGCAATATCGCGGTTCGCTGTATTCGCCACCCCCAGGCGTCGAGAGGGGGATCCGCTTCACGTACGCGAGTCCATGTTGTCTTACGTTATCGGGAACAATAAACGTAGTCGAGACGGAACGTTTTGTATTATTTTGAGCGTTGCTCCGTCTGGGCATTTCCTGTTAAAACCAGCACCTCGTGGGTTCGACACCCACCTCAACCAAGGACGTGGAGGACTCAAAGGGACGCAGCCACTCGGGCGGCAGACCCATGCCCCAGCAGCAGCCGGCAGCCCACGTAAAGTTGGGCTGGAGAGCCCGACACTCACTTAGTGCCCTGGTAATGGCACTGAGGCACCTACTTTTCCCTTTGGCCTCGCCACCAACACGTCATAGTTTTAGAATTCTTTGTTGTCAAAAAAGACTGAATTCCTCTGGGGCCACTTTTTTTGTATATGTTTTTGTTGTTTTTTGTACTTCGTCATTCAACATTAATTTGAGCAGCAAACCATGAGCAATGGCGTATGTCTACAAACCAATAAATTATAATTGTAAACTCCCATTGCAACACACATTTAAAAATAATATAAATGGATGTGAACACAGACGACCCAACAAAAAAAGATCAGACGAAATTACAGCAGACTTCCTTCGACTGACCAGTCAGTCCGCTGGAGTTCCTCAGTGTGATGTTCCTCAAGCCGGGAACATCTGTTACTGAAACGTCGAAAAAAAACCTGCTACTTTTTCGTCAGTTTTTTTTTTTCTTCCTTTGCTGAGTCGTGTGTGTTCGTCATTTGTACGGTCATCGTCCATATTGTTTGTGTTTTCATCAAACACCTTTACATTACTTTATTTTTCTTCTTTTTTTTGTGTCGTCATTCTTGATACGACTATATTCCGAATTTAATTTGTGTTGTTATTTATCTGTTGGTTTTTGTGTCGTCTTACCTAATACGAAGATATTCCTGTCAATAATTATGTATGTACGTTGCAAGTTTGTTGACAATGGCTAACACTGGATTATATAGAGGTATATATATATATATATATATATATATATATATATATATATATATATATATATATATATATATTAGTTTTACTGTGGGGTTTTTACACAACTCAGCAAAATTCGGACTTTCTCACGGCACGCAGCCTCAAAAAACAGTTCTTGGCAGTGCGGGTGTCATTTATAGAGAGAAATTAGATTTGGCAAATTTTTAAGTGTTTGCCACTCCTAACTCTAAATTACCTAATGGCTTGTATTTTCACCGTTAGTTTATAATAGTATAATTAGTGTAATAATTAATTAATAATTATTCGTACTTTTATTTCCAACTCAGTTTTATTTAACACACTTTCGCTTGTTTCATTCAGAAGGTTTTATTTTTAAAATGACTGATGTAAAAACCGGCGTCGTTTACATAACGGGGTGTGAAATGCACATGACAATTTTCCAGCGAATTAAACAGGCTTCCTCAAGCACCGGTTTGCGTTAGGACGTAACAAGAGACGCGAAGCGCCTCGGGCGGCTGTGCTGTCCCGTCATTCATGATATCAGATAATTAACATTCCCGGTATCCCTCCTCCCCTTCCTAACCCTTACGAACATCCTCTTGAGAGCTTCTGCTACGCTGAGCATTCCCACGGTTCATCTCATCCCTACCCCTTTGGTCCCCAGGCTATCATAGGTATTACGTCGTTCTACACCCGATGTGCATTTGGCATGCCACATCAAGCCAAGCTCAGAGCTTTGCCATATTAAGGGGTATGGAAGGTTAGGATGTCGAGCGAATGACTGGAACACCCAGTCGTCGATAATATCTAAACTACCTATCATAATACAATGGGATTTTTGCCTAGTAGATATTCTTTTAGCGGATGTTTATTTATACAGCACGGCGATAGTATTCTTCGCTTTCGAGTAAAAAAATTAAAAAACTGTATTTAAAAACATAAAGGATTGGAACAACAAAATCCATAAAGATGTAAAACAGTAATTTTTGTAATTTTTAGTACGGCAGTAACTCTATAATAACCTAAATTCAAAAATATTTGTGTTTGATTTTATAATAATGTTAACATCCGCAAAATTCAATACAATTTCAAATAACACCTGGAAAGTAAGTCACATATTGATCAAATTTACTTTAATACCCATTCCATCGTAACATTTGAAGTTTTCTCTGCCGATGTACAGGATGTTCAGAAACAACCACACAATAAGCACACAACAAGAATTTTTGGCGAAATTGGAGACGAAAATATTAGTGGCTAATTGTACGGTCACATTTTACATGCCGAATATAGTAACATGTCACGGAGATAATCCCTTCTTGCGCCCGGGAATTATTTTATGTATATTATGTTAAGAGGGCGTGGTACACAATTCAACGCTAAAAGCATTAATCTATAAGTGTAGGTTTCTCGAAGCCAATTTGCGAAAAGTAAACAATAGCAATCCTAGACAATAGTTTTACCCAACGTTTTAAACAAAATTGTTTTCGGTGTTTGGAACTTCTGAGGCACAATCTCTGACGCCGAACCTCGTGCATTTAACTGCGGCGCAAGACATCACGCGTAACGAATTAGTAATTACGAATAAATATTTACATATAAAGTTGGCAAATACCATTATCTAGGATTGTCATTGAGTATTTTATCCATATTTGCTTCGAATGAAGCGTAGAAATCAATTTATGTTTTCAGCGTTTATTTATCTACCACGCACTCTTAATTAAACGTAGAATAATGGTTATACTGCTCGGTATTTTAACCTGAACCCTTATCATGCAGGTCAGAACAGTAGTAGTAAAATAAGTATGTTGATTGTGGAGCGCAAAAAGGGACTAACTACAGTGATATGGGCCTTTACACAATTGTAAACTTTAGCATTTGACTTTCACATTTTACTTTACGATAGCTTTCAATACATGGCTTTATATGGAGTCGTAGACAATGGCGTAGCCAAATCTAAAGTCAAGCAGCCTTGACTTCACGATTCCGATAAATTGAAAACCTAAAGTCAAAGTCAGGATGGCCGTTCGCAAAGAACCAGTTGATTATGTACGTTAGAACGAAAAATATTTATTTCTAAGTATATTTTTGCTCTCCAGTATAAGGATTTCGTGAAAAAGTAACAGGTTTCTCTAAAATGTATTCGAGAAACCTGGTAAGTAGCATTGGATAAACATTCGTGAATGAAATTTAAGTTGCGTCAATAGATTGCGTTACTTTTGTTCCCAAAAATGTTATAGTAAATTAAAAAGTAATATATATTAGCCTATTTTTGGAATATTAATATAATATGCTTTTATGGCAAATTTATAGAGATTTAGATAATACTATTTCCGTTTCAAAAACAGAATTTCAATCGATTTTCAACGGTCGTTACTTTAACTACGTTTGTGTTGTGTATTGACTATATGCATAAGGTAACGGAAACGTAAAGTACAATGTTAAAGTATTCAATTGTGTATAGGCCTTATGTTGCCACAACATGCATGTAAAATGTCATCGGAAAACATTATTCCATTAGCATTTTCGTCTCTATTTTAGCCCAGAGTTATTGCGGTGTGGTTGTTATGCTGTTGTTTCTGCACATCCTATATAGTACTATTAATACTGAACGTCGTATTATTTGTCGCAGTAAATGGCCCCTCATACGTACGAGTCCGGCTCGCGAGCCCTGCTCGGCTTGACGTCAAAAACGGAAAACTCTCTTGTGGCTGCGGTGTGAAGATCCGGACCTAGTAATTAAAAAACTTCGGTGTCTGGCTTGCGAGCCAAACCCGTCCGTGTGTGGGGTCGATAAGTACGATAGTATTTTATAATTGCGTTCACTCACACAATATAATGACACTTTACCTGTATTATTTTATTTCCAGATGAAGCTTTTTAGCATAATTTTGAACAACGCTTCTACAAGTACGCTTGTATGTATACGCACACTGCACACACATGTATATATATATATATATATATATATATATATATATATATATATATATATATATATATGTGTGTGTGTATGTATGCCTGCATGTATGTATGCCTGCATGTATGTATGCATGCATGTATGCATGCATGTATGTATGCATGTATGTATGCATGTATGTATGCATGCATGTATGTATGTATATATGCATGCATGTATGTATGCATGCATGTATGTGTGTAAGCATGCATGTATTTATGCATGCATGTATGTATGTTTTTATGCATGCGTGTATTTATGCATGCATGTATTTATGCATGCATGTATTTATGCATGCATGTATTTATGTATTTATCTGTGTAAAAATGTGTATGTGTGTACGTATATATTTATCTATGTAAAAATGTGTATGTATGTATTTATCTGTGTAAAAATGTGTATGTATGTATTTATCAGTGTAAAAATGTGTATGTATGTATTTATATGTGTAATAAATGTGTATATATGTATGTATTTATCTGTGTAAACATGTGTATGTGTTTATCTGTGTAAAAATATGTACGTATTTATCTGTGTAAAAATATGTATTTATGTATGTATAGGTGTGTGTGTGTGTATGTATGTGTGTATGTATGTATGTGTGTGTATGTATGTGTATGTACGTTTGTACGTACGTACATATAGTAGCTCGAGGGACAAAGCCAGCCAGGTTGGGGACGTTACTTGAGATACAAGTTATTATTTCCTTTCGTTATTTATAATTTAAACTTTTTTAAAAATCTTGTATTACTGACTTGCCCAAATATAAATGTCCAGCGAAAATTGTACCTTAAACTAATATTTTTCTGCGTATTTGTTGGAATAATATGGCTTTAAAATTCCATATTGTCGCATCTTTCCACGAGTTACACATGTCCTAAAAAGTTTAACCACTTAAGTGATTCGTTTTACCATCGGATTCCCTCGCAGCGGATTGTAAGTCCACACGAACCGCTGACAATCGAATCGGACGACACACATCTTTCAGTAGTCTTTCTTTCGTTCCCACTAGCGAATAGTAAGCGACGTGTTGTTGTTGGTCGTCACTGGAGTAAGTCCTCGGCAACACCCGCACGTCCTCCTGCCGCCATCACATCCACTTTACCCGTCCTTCTCCAGTCTTCAAACACTGCGAGTGACGCCACAGAGGAGTTCCTGTTGGCTTACTTCCCCTGTCCTTCGCACAAGCTACCCTTTATTCTCCCCTTTGTGCAGTACACAATAATGTTTTAGTGGTTCAAAGTGAAAGACAAGCCTCGTGCATGAAGGAATTATGAACCACTTTCTCGTAGGAGACGTTAAAGCTTTATGACCTTGTCAAATTAATGCCTAAAAGGAGGTGCTAAAATCCCTGAAATTTTCTTTTACAGTAAGTCAAATAAATGTATATATTTACGGTAAGTTTGCTCTACTGTTTTCAATTCAATTTTTTTTCTGAAACCACTTTATGAAGATAAAGCGTAAAGTGTAATTTTTTGTTCCCAAAAGAGTAGAACTAAAATTTCATTTCGTGTAAAAGTACACTACAAGTGCAAAGTAAGTAACTCCGGTTTACTTTAGCATATGAGATATGGAAACTCACCTGCGATGCTTTGGTTTCAAGGTGACAACAGTGGCTTCTATGCTGCAAACGTAACTCCTGATTGTATATAGAAAATAAGTAATTTGGCAAGAGTTCTCTGTTACTTAACTCTAGTGCAGTGGCTTACAGGTCTAAAGCGGTTAAAGAATATGTGATCCTATTAATTGGTTCGACATTGTAAACATTGCCTGTTAACGAAAATTTTAACTAACCCTCAAATATCATTAACAATAACTTTGAGAAATTTTTGTCATACTAGCATGGATTTTAAATTTGAAGTATACGTCTATATAATATCAGATATTTATACAAAAACAGTTTTGTTTTAATAAATGTGTTTCTTAAAGACATACGCAGAATGTTGCCAGCAACAATACTTGGATTCGCTTACGATCAGCTCTATTAAGTAAGAATTTTGTGCGAAACCTAAGATAAAACTTTTAGAAAATAATTAAAGAAATTTACAGGGAAAATACATATTGTTATTATCATTATGACTTTTGTTTAGACATGCAATCAGATACATCACTCTTGTATTTTAGACATATGTGTACGTTTCTAGTGTACAAATCCTAAAATTCAATTTACACAATGCTACAATGGTTGAACTGTACACATATAACAAATTATACATTTTATGCAGAGATTATGTAACGCATTTTTTAAATATCATTGAACATATCAGTTTGCAAATATTCTACCCATCTGTGTATAAATAACGTTTCGTATTGAAAATTTTCCATCAGTGATCATTATCGTAAATATGCCACATTTCGTGAATGACATGCATAATTACCTACGCCAGTTCCATAGACATTTCTGGAATAATATAACCAAATGGTAACCATCGTCATTAATGAGACGTAATTAAAAGAAGGAACAACGTTTAAGTCTGGTTTTCGTTTTGAACACACAAAGGTTTAAGTCGACAGTACCTTTAATATTTAGATAAGGGCTGAACCGCTGGTTCCCGGGACATTGTGAATGCATTAACTGAAGCTTAAGATTCAGGAGGGACTAAGCGCGACAGGAAAGGTCATAGGTTAACCCTATAACATCCATCATTCCCTTTCCACCCCCCCCCCCCCATCCCACCCACACACACACCACCTACAACAGTTTTAACCTTTCACCAAGTTACATAACGTTAACGTACTATTGACAGTTTTTTGGATAGAAACCGGACCTTAGTGAAAAAGAAACCAACCGCTATCAGTCCTAAAGTGTTGAAGTAATTCAGCAATTATTTATTGCGTCAATGAAGACATAACTATTTCATTGTACTCAAAATACATGCGAAGAAATATGAAATAACCAGCAATTAACATGCAATTAAATGTACCAAATATTATTATTAATTGCAACTAATTTAACGTTTGAGCTATTCGTTGCTTTGAATATTTGCAGGAACCTGAGCAAATACTTGCCTCTGATTAGTAGAGGCACGAGTATTTCGCGTACTCATCTGGCAACAGCCTATACTTCTCAGTTCTATACGTGTACTGGCTAAAGTCGAATATTCATTGGCTGCTAACAGTACAAATGTTTAGAACGTGACATCGCCACGACTTGTTTCCTTATTTATAACTGGCTTGCGGTCGTCAAATGTGTGTTAAAACAGCTCTCGTTTAATCGCAGAAAGAGGAGTGAAGTAAACGTTATTGGCGTTCAACCTGAGATAGACTTAATGCGCGAAATAATTGTGCATCTACGTGTTTAGTACATGGCAGAGTGAAATATGAATTGATTAACCGTAAAAAATATACTTAGTTGACTATAAATGCAACTAACTCGCAAATTAGATAGCCATAATATACATAGTGGTTAGGACTGTACATATAATTTGCAGCAGGAGATTTCAGCGATTTTATTGCAAGTGTTCAGGTTATATTTATATTGCAAGTTTAACGAAACTATGTTTTCTGTCACATTGAGAAAGTTAACTAATATAAGAAAATTGCTAACTACAAACAGTAATTTTAAAATCTTTGCTAATTGATGACGAGTAGAGACAGGACACATTCGCGTCTTCAATGACCAGCATGCTAGAATCAATTTTCCTATGTATACTCAAGAAGTGACTATTTGTCCACTAGCTTCTACTCAGTGGAATAACATACAGTGGACGAATAGACGGGGCGTGAGTATGCATAGGACAATGGTAATGGTGAGTAGGGCCACAGACTAAATAATAATACAGACGTGAAATGGCGTGGTGGCTCGTTTGATACGGACGAACTCCGCCTCTCATTGGCTGCCCGAGGCCGTTGGTACCAGCCTCATGTATGTTTGGCTCCTGCATGTTATGGCAGGTTTCCTATTGGCCTGGCTGTAGGTTAGCAGGGCAGCTGATTGGCGGTTAGCGTTACCGCCATGTTGCTGGCCAGCGACGCCATTTGGCTGGCGTATGTGACTGGGTTCGCCATTCTACTGGCTATTCCACTTCTGTATTCCTAAATATTCTGTGTTAAGACCATGAATTTTCGGGAAAATAATTTTGCCCCAGTTTGTGTCAGTGTTTTCCGTTCACATCTGCAGCTACGCTTCACAGCCAGTGACAGTATGTTTTAACTCTCGCAGTTTCTTGAAGTTCTACCCTCAACGCAGTATCCATTTTCTGATTGGCGCAGTCTAATGAGCGACGTCACTTCACAAGAACACTCATCCAGTAACCATGAAGCAGCTATGCAGATGTGCACGTAAGGAACCGAAACAAATTGTGGCAAAACTCTTTTCGTGAAAAGTTCGTGATCCTCCTGATGAGCAGAGACCTGGAAATTTCGCCGGTTCAACGACTTGCAGGCTGGACTGCACAGTCCTGTGTACACTATATCTTCAGCTAATTGTTCATTGTCTCCTGCTCCAGTGAGTGGCCAGTTGTACATGTGACAAGGTATCTCGGCAGTCTGTGCTTGTTTTCATGCAGTACTGCTATTGGTTCACAGTCCTCAAGAAAGAGTTTCAGCAATAGTGAGGCAATCTCGGAAGTAATGGACGCGTATAAAAGTTTGAAATATAATGTCTTCTTAAGAGGGTGTGGTACATCATTCAACGCTAAAATCGTTAATCTATAACTGTAGGTTTCTTAGTCAATTTTCGAAAATTAAACAATAGCAATCCTAGACGATAGTTTTAACCAACGTTTCCAGTGTCATGAACTTCTGAGGCACAATCTCTGACGCCGGAACAACGTGTGTTTAACTGCGGCGCAAGAGATCACGCGTTACAAATTAGTAATTCTGGATAAATATTTACTCATAAAGTTCGCAAATGCCTTTTTTTTTTTTGTCATTGAGTATTTTATCCATATTGGCTTCGAATAAAGCGTAGAAATCAATATATATTTTTAACGTTTATTTATGTACCACGCACTCTTAAATGAATTCGCAAAATTTCCGGGTCTTTAATAATGAGTGGCATTCTGTCCAAAGATAGGTTTAAGAGGTACGAGTGGCGCCGGTCGATGAAAACACGACGCACTCAGAGTCTGACTATACGAGGTGATTCTGCGGCGGTTCGCCATTGCCTTCCGTAGTATGAGGCTGAGAGGACAACACAACACCCAGTACTGAGTCCTGGGAGGCAACTGTAAATATCCCCGGCCGGGAATCAAACTCGAGACCCTTGACTCTAACCACATAGCCAAGTGGTCGAACGTTTGATTAGTAACTGAGTAATTGTGTAAATTATGTATCAGTATTGCATGTTTTTCTGTTTCAAAATACCGTATGGTTATGTGAAGTATTAACTTATTTGAATCAATTATTTTTTTTAAGCTCCGTAGTCTTTACAATGGGTCTCGGAAGAAAACTTTTATCATATAATACATTTTAGATGCAAGTAGCCTATGCACGGGTGAGTATTTAAAAAAAAATCCATCCAGCCAAAATAGATTGAAAAAAAAAAACTGCATAAATGAATAAACATTTGCTACAATGCTGAAAACGTCCGAAATATTCATTTTAACTGCCATCACTCGTGTATTTTTTCATGTTTTCTTACGTATGCAAACGTAATGCAAATATATTTTGCGATAATTATTTAGTAATTCTTATTCAGGCCATGATTTTCCATTTGCTTCAAACAATTGCAAATAACTCAAATATTTATAACTAAATTATTTCAAAAAATATGAGACTGTATAGACATACGATACACAATTTTGTGAGAGCGTTTTTCGAAATAACCTACCGTTTGCTTCATTTTTACTTATTTCACAACAAAATGTGTCATATTTCAGGGAAAAAATCTAAAAATCCGTTTGATATATTGTAACAGAAAAATTCAGTTACAAACGATGGTATATAAGTGCTAAAACTGTAAGAAGAATTTTGATATATGTATTAATTCAGGTTAAAAAAAAATTCGAAACCACTGCACTGCAAAATACCCTTAAGGGCGCGACTACCACAATTTTCATCACCATTTTTTTATTTTTTTATTTGTACCAGATTTTTTTTCTTATTTTAGACACAAAATGTGACTAAATTTGCCTCTAATGAAATTTTTCTATCTCTCATAGTTTTCGCGTAATGGCTTGTTAAAGTCATATTTTGCATGTTTCCGTCTTAACGACTACATTAAAACCAACTGCTATACCTAACTTTAAAAAAATCACAGTGGATAAAGACATTGCAGGCTACAATGCCATGCTCATAAAAATAAAGAATAAAATTTGTTTGTATTAAAAAAATGTTGAATTTTTTAAATTTTTATTTTCAGTTTCAACTCAGTTTTCAACGTCTTTATTAATTTTTATATTTATACCAGATGTTTTTTTCTTATTTTGTACATAAATTGTGATTAAATATTCCTCTTAGGAAATTTTTGTATCTCTCATAGTTATTGCGAAATGAGTAGTAAACGTCAAAAATTTGGACTTTTCAGTTTTAAGTACGCCACTAAAACCAACTGACATACTAATCTGAAAAAAATTCGCACTACATAACAATGCTGTAGGCTATAATTTGACACATATAAAATTTTTAAAAAAATTTTTTTTGTATTTAGAAAAAAAAAATTGGTATGTTTTTAATTTTCATTTCAAAATTCAGCATTTACTATTAAATAGAAAAGTTTTTTTTTGTTATTATATATGTCAAATCATAGCCTACAACATTGTTATATACTGTGAATTTTGTCGGTTTGGTATGTCAGTTGGTTTAAGTGGCGTACTTAAAACCGTAAAGTGCAAATTTTACGTTTACGACTCATTACGCAAAAACTATGAGATACAAAAGTTTTCTAAGAGGAACAATTAATCACAATTTATGTCTAAAATAAGAAAACAAAATATCTGATACACATATAAAAATAATTAAAGACGTTGAAAACCGAGGTGTGCCGCGCCCTTAAGTTTGTTCAAGTGGGGAAGAAACATAATTTCATATTTGTATGAAATAGTGTTAGTTTTGTACACATTACTTGAGAGTACATATACCTCTAACGGAAAAAAATTAGCTCATCTAGTTTTCCCGTAATGGCACTTCAAAGTCAAAATTTGCGTATTTTTACTTCATACAAAACTTGAAAACCAGTTAAAATAAAGAAATGAAAAAAATCATATCAAAACTACGCGTTACTGTCTATGGCGTA